>PNEQ01099807.1:0-10847 GCA_003012365.1 Medauroidea extradentata | reverse complement strand
GTATTCTGTTGAACTCATCGTACATAGGTGAGCACGGCGCGTAAGGAAAAGGCCTGTGCGCTGGAGGAAGGAGGAGAGGAGGGCGCTAAAACAGTGACAGCGAAAATTTTGGGATCATTAAATGTGTGTAAAATGGTTACATAGTTCGAAGGCCATCTGTTTTGTTTTATGATTCTTATGTTCGCGGCTGAAAGAGATGGTCATCGGGTGTTCAGAAAAGAGGTTTGGTTTGTTACGGAAGAGCTTAATAAAGGTAAAGTTGTTTGTTTTGTTTTTAATGGGGAAAGGTGCTCGAGGACAGGGTACTGTAATCCGAGTGCAAACATCTGATTGGCCGTCCATAGGAACCTGCATATCCTGAAGGATGAAATGAAATCCTGCAATAGAGAAGTGATTAATGAGAAATGCAGGGGAAACAGGAGATCCTCGAGAAAACCCGCCGGCCAAAGGAAACTCCCCTCACGTTTTTCCCCGTGCGAAAAATCGGTGACCGATCCCACCGAGGATCGAACCCGTATCGCCTTGGTAGAAGTCAAGTGGTCTGACCACTCGGACACCGCGGACCCAAAAAAAAGGGGGGGGATAAACTTAAGGAGGGGGGCGATAAGTTAAGTCGTTGCAGTTGTTTCTCTGCCAAATTGTATGGAATTTAGTTGTTTGTGGAATTTGGAATGGCTGGATTGGCAACACTGAGCATATGCACGGAGGTAGCTAAAGTGATGAACATTTTTAAATGTGGGAACTAATTTGGTTCATATCGCTCATTAATTAATATTTCAGCGTTTTTGTTAATTTATTTGTAAACAGCAAATTAAATTTAAAAAACGTTATCCTCAAAATGTGTATAGGCACTTCACTAATTTAGGCTATAAGCCATGTTTTTTTCATTGTGTAGAAATCAGTTCCAAACATATACAAAGTTTCGTTCGTAAAGAATACCTCCCAGTACAATATTTTTTTTTAAATATTTGCAGAGCCACAAAAATAGTTGTAACAATAATAATGTACTGCAATTTATAGTAATCTTATTCTACTTTTTACTGTTAAGTTCCCCAGATTTCTAACTATATGCTAGAGTAGTTAATTTGAAAATACAATTAATGAACTTCAGAGGACAAAACACATCAATGGTCTCGACTGTTACCTGGACGATGGGCTTTTATATTTTGTCACGTATAGGTAAAACATGGTATTTTTTGTATAAAATATTTGCTCTACTATCTGATCACACGTTTTTACACTAATTAAGAGCAACACAAACCCTAAAAACAAAAACCACGTTAGAATATTTCTGCATGATATGAAATTTTTGTATAATATATCTTCGTTACATTCTGACTAAATTGTTAGCGGACACACCTGAGGAACTACATAGAGTAGAGATACACGTCGTCATTTTACTAATTTATAAAATAACTTGTTACAGTATGCATGTGACATACTTATCATTATTAATGTTGACATTAATTTTCTTATTAGAATGACGTTTTTTACTGATTTAGTTTTCCATGTTCGGTTTTAAATCAACACATTGTTGCAACGATGCAAATAAATGTATGAAATGTATTATAATTGAATTTTTAAACATCAGTAAACGTCACGTACACGTCCACAATGCTGCGATGTACAAATGCATTTATCTTCTTTTAGCGCAGGCAGCGAAGTGACGTCTTTATCAGTCCACCGCCTCGAGTGGGTGTAGAGGTTTTGGTCAGCGCTTAACATCGTCTTCAGCGCTGGTGGGGATGATATGATGTGGGTATGGAGCAGCGCCGGAATGAATGGGCGGGGGAAACGGGAGATCCCCGAGAAAACCCGACGACCAGCGGCATCGTCTGGCACGATTCCCACATGCGAAAATCCGGGGACCGGCCCCGCCGGGAATCGAACCCGTATCGCCTCGGTGGAAGGCGAATGGTCTGACCATTCGGCCACCGCTGCCCCACCACCGCCTCGACTTTGCCTCCATCCTGCCACTCAGTCAAGACGCGCGCGTTTACTCATCTATTTTCCTGTGCGGACAACAATGGCCATACTGTCATAGAAGTAATCTCATGACAACACACGCTTCTGGCTTCGTCAATAGACGTAAAATGGATTTTATGTACATAATTTTTGTGCGTAACTTATGCAGGGGCGGATCTCACTTTTGTTTTGGAGGAGGTCACCGTTCCTAAAAATTAAAGTCGGAGAATTTGGGAGTCCTCCTCCGGGAAAAAAACTGGGTTTTCAAGGAGCAAAATAGTGTTATTTAAGCATTTTACATACTTAAAATATTAAATATACACTTACTGTTGTAATAGCGTGATTTCAATGTATATGTTTTGTTATTGTATCCGGTATATAATTCAAATTTTGACCTTGGGTTTGGAGAAAGGGGTCATAACTCCTGTAACACTCCCCCCCCCTCCTTTTTCTGGATACGCCCCTGATATCATGTTTGAAATCTTTGTTTTTCACGTGTTAACTTACTTTATTAATATTTGTCCGGGGGCAGGGGGGGGGGGCGCCGGATTAATTATAACAATTCTGTCAGTATTTATACCGAGTTAATATGAAAATAGTCGTAATATTGTAATTGCGCTTGTAATCCACTGTCTATTAGATTTAAAAATGTGTTTGGTCTATGAGTTATTTTTAAGGGCGCCGTCTACTAGAATCGTGAAGAGGCGCGCAGACCTTTAACAATAGGCCCTACTGATTTCATTCGAAAACCATTCAACGTCATGTCACGCGGTTAGTCTACGAAAAGCATTTAAGGATCTTAATACAGGTCTATAATATTGCCATTAACTGTTATCGTTCCTAACAAGTATTTTTTTTAGTGTGAAAGTGACCGAATCGGGACTTTTGACGCTGATTTTTATGTAAGAGTAATCCTTTTACGATATTCTGAATATTATAGACCTGTAGAGCGACTCTTTCCCTTTCGTCGCGTAAGATAAAATGATAGTGTCTTCGCTTAAAATCTTGATGTCCACGAGGGATTACTAAAGCATTGTTCGGTGTTAGAACACGCCCGTAAGGTGCTGCCGCCATCCTCCCTCTTCCACTTTGAACCTTCCTCCGTCGCAAGGCTCGTGTTAGGAAGGAAGGTTCAAAATGGAAGTGATAGTACGCCGTGCGCGGTGCCAGTATCGTTGCTGATGCGGCCGCCACACTGCTAACCTAATCTGCGGGAGATAAGCGCGCATGGATCTCGTACCCTACGTATTGGATTTCCAGCGCCGTTGCCCACCTTCTTACACATTGTCGCGCTAACACTAACAGAATACTTTTGTATGTACCGTCTGAAACATTTGTAGGCAAATAAATGGAATGAAATAAACGACTAATTCCAGAGCATACCAAACGTTTCGTACTAAAATTTGTAAAGTTGCGAGGTTGTAGACATCATAGCATTCCTTAAATATTTAAGTCTGCTGACTCATGTGGATATAATGTTATTTGTCGCGTTCATTTCAGTTTGCCCTGCTTGTGAAATTGTTGTGTAAATATGTTAAACATGTATAATATTGCATTTATCGCATTATGTGGGACAGTACTGCAAAATACGTGGAATAAATATTTTATTGAGGGTTATAACCGTTTTTATTGCAATTAGAAACTTCTATAAACGAATTGACTTGAGTATTTGTAAGTTGATTTAATATAATTTATTTAATATTACAGCTTAAAAACGAGAATAAATATTTTATTCCTTATTGGGGAGACAGTAAATGTTTCGTGTTCAAGTTGATAAAACACAGTAGCCTACTGCTATCAGATAAAAAATGTTACGTCATCTTGTTGCCGACTAATAGGTCTACAACTCGTTTTCTAAAGAAACTGATAAAGCTTCCAGTGACGATCCCGCTTGTTTGGCTTGCAGAAATCTCAATATCAGACAGTTCAAATTCTTTCGTAAAATTATTATGTATGTAGTGTACTTATTTCGTAGTCAATATCTAGTAACATTTATTTGTTTACTAAACATGTTTATTAAATTCCAGATAATATTGTCAAAGTTATTGGCGAAATTCCATGTTTGCAAGTTTAAGGCGCTCATTACCTGTAAGGTAAAATGCGGAGTTAAAATTCGACATGCGCACACCGCAGATTTAAAGACGTGTATTTATAACTATAAGATATTTTGATAAATCAATCAGTAGTAGATGACTCTAAAGGACCTAAGGCAAATGTTAGATTGTAGATGGACAGCAAAGAAGTGTGGGCGTGAACAAATAAAACGTCGGCATTCATGTGTAAGCTCTATTACTAGAGATAATGGTTTATCGCGGGAAAACTTGACTGTTTGCTGGATTTCAACACACGTTCAGCTTACCACAAGACTACTGGCTTTAGCTTGTACGTGGAGCTGTTACCCATTTTGACTGAGCCAATAAGAATCCTGCTATTGTAATATTTGATTCATGTTATTGGTCTGCAGACAGCTACGTTGTGTCAGAAGTACATGACCCAATCACGTGTGTTGCAATTAACTACAATTTTTTCAAGGGTATGTTGACACACAATATTTTCGCGATATACCATCATCTCTATCTATTACCCATATTTTCGGCTGTTGACTAACACGGCCATTTAAATCATGACGTATTTTAACTAATACATATAAATATTGCAAAATATTTTGTTTTAAATCCCCTGAATAGGAACAGACGAGTGTAAAAACATTTAATTTTGAAAACATATAACGTAAAACCTTTTCACAATTAATATATTTGCGCGGACCGCTATTTCCAGCTAATTTAGGTTATTTATAACATACTATTGATTTAGCAGAAGATTTGAGATAATTTCATACAATAATTTGACGAGACACGCATCGTTTTTAATGGCTGCTAAATAACAAAAAAGGAATTCAGTTTTACTGAAAGAAATACGTATTTGCTTCGAAAGATGTATAAGTAGATTTAATGGACTAACACTCGCTTATTATAGTGAGAGTTTTTACATAGATGAGTCAATATTATGGACAGAGAAAGTCCTCTTCCCTTCCAGGACGTATGTTTTCATATAATGCAGAATCATATACCTATGTCTATGTAATTGGAAAATACAATGTAAAATTGCGGAGCATAATATAGCATCATGTTTATATTTTGAAATAAATATTCAATTTCGATATGTGAGATATTTCTATATTAAGGTGTTTTCCTTTCTTACTGAGTGTGAATGAAACAGTAAACCTCGTCCACCTACGATACATACATCACATTAAATAATTTTATACGTACAATTTAAAAATGTGAGTTAAAATGTGTATTCTTATCAATATTAAAACCGTAGTTGTTACTTTATATTATAGTTATCCAATAACTCAGTTTTCTACGTTTAGTAAACAATAACCGTCAGGAGATACTACATACTTCTATCGTGTATTAAATATATTTGGTTACAAGTTTTACTGCAGTGCAACCATCATGCGATATCTTAAAATATCATATGTTTGCAGTCTTACGGCTACAAATTTTTTTAATGTCGTAACCTAGTGTTTAAAACAATGCATGAACTCCCCAGTGAAACATAGGTTTAAACCCGATATAAATACTTGATTTTATATTTTCTTTTAGAACAAAATTTGTTATTTAAACCAAATATCATTAAAACAAAAAAAATTGGGCAATCCTAAAAAAACGATTACGTTCTAGGGTATTAAGTATAGGGTCCATTGTACGATTCGATTCAATTACTTCAGTGAAGAGCCTTAGCAATTCTACAAGGCATCTAAAGTTGCCCTCACTCCTAGAAAGTTCCTCCCAAACTTTAATAATTACGTTCTAAAGAGCGTCTTGTGAATTTGGTGGCGGGACTGACCACATTCTTGTCACTGTGCGTTTCAACATTGCCCAAACATCATCGATTGGTTAGAAATTTGATCTACTAGGCAATAAAGAAAGTCAATATCTGGATGGCTTGAAAATAATTTCTGTATACGTAGAATTGTGTAAATGAGAGAAATATCTTCTTAAAACTGGACCACTCCGCAGTATTACGTATTCAGACACTTGGAACCATTATATAATTCATGATGTGTGCGTGCTATAAAGATGATTCGATTGACTAACCATGCTCCGTATAAAGACATCAAGCTCTGTCATGCAACAGGAACACTTCCAAAGCGAATACTAGTTGAAATATAACGTGCATCATGTCACATTCCCTTAGGCCTGGATACTAATACAGATCCGTTATTAGCCGATGTGAATAATTGTACGTTGCCGAAGATACCCGAAGTGGGACTTAGTTATTCTGGCCTGTACAGAGGTGACATTTTATGATTTTCCAACTGTACTTACACTGTAAATTATTTAATTGTATTTAGTTATTTGGTTTTTGCGGCTAACATGCCGGTGTAACAAGCATATTTTGACTTCTATGGGCTGTTTCAGGAAAACTAAGGTAGAAATAATATTTATAAGAGAAAAATTTACTCTGAGGAACGTCTACAAAACAAATTTTGTTTCGTGAAAATATTAAATTATTGTTTTCTCATACTTGAACGACCTTAATTTAAATTAGTAGGGAACTTATATTGATAAAATTTTATAGGATTAATTAGTTTTTCAATATAACTAGAGGAACCAACTCTTAAAATAAAAGTTGCAATTTTTATAGTTTATCTCAACATGTGATAGTTTTCATTGTGCTGTGCAAACACATTGTATTAGTAGTCATTGTTATATGAACTTTTTTTAAATAAATTCAGATTGAAAAAAATAACCTTTTTTTTTGTGTGTTTTGAAAGTTATAATTTTTTATATACAATATATCGTACTTCAGGAGATAGTGACAGCAGTATAATGAATAAGTTGTTGAAAGCTCAACCATATGGTCCAAGCGTTACTATCACTTAAATTGAATGTAGTAATCACATACTGCGAAATTATCTTCGAAGGATTCGCGGTATCGCACAAAACACAAAAAAATGAACATGGTCCCGTTTCTCCTGTTCTGCGAATGGCAGTATCTGACAGACAACTTCGTCTTCGATCGGCAGTGACTGGCGCTATTCATCACAGACATGCTCAAAATGATTTACCAACCGACAAAAAAATAGAAGAACTGAAACGTGATATTTATAATGGACCATACCACGTATTTGGTGAGCATACAGGATGCGAGTCAAGAGGTTACTTCTGCAGTGGTTCTAAGGAGAAAGAAGAAAACCTCGTACCATCTCTAAAGAAAGCAGGGACGTGGCAAGAAATAATAGCAGCTCGAAATATTGTTGCACATCATGCTGTAAGTCTTTTACACAATGTCAATACCAATGCAGCAGAGTCTTTCAATAATGTTGTCTGCAAGTACATTTCTAGTAAGCGAGTAAATATTTCTTTGAGAGGAGGTTATCAAACCAGAAGTGACTTGTCTGTAATTGCTTACAACTCAGGCCGTCAAACGCAGTAATTTATTCATACAGGGTTAACAAATCTCAGTCCTGGAAATATTACTAAAGCTCACATACAGTGTAGGGAACGTTCAGCCGAGAAAAGAAAGCGCAGGAGAATAGACAACCCACAAAAATTGAAACGCAGGAAGTTACAGATGTCAGGTCCTGACAGCGAGTATATATTGAAGTTCTGTATTATTTGAAATGCAGTATTGTAATACCTCGAAACTGCCCCTTAATCTGAGATCCTGTGATCTATGATTAAATGTGATCCTGAGATCATTGTATAGAACGAACCGCGATTGGGTTCAAGCATTCTGGGTTTACATGAACTGAGTTTCAACGCATAAGAATATGGGAGTTTTTAGGGTTGTAACCCCCCATTTTTAATTTTTTTTTAATTTCACATTAACAATTAGATATATTATTCCTGGTAGAAAATGCTATGTTTAGTTACGAAAACTGCAAAAATAGAACTATCTTGCTCCTTCAAATTCAAAATTTTTCGTGGAGGACCCCACCCCCCTCCTAAAAGTACATTGTCAGTGTTTCTTTATAACGATCACCACTTTTTTTCTAGCCAAAGTTGTTTTTTATTGCGAAAAGTGCCAAAATAGCACTACTATGCACCTGAAAATTCAAAATTTTCCCAGCAGAGAACCAACGCACCCCCGCCCCGCTCAAAAGGAGTGATCTGTTTTATTTTATAAAATCCATCAGCCACAATATACTAGGAAAATGTACATAGGGAAATATAACATTTTGGTGTTTAGAATACTTAATGTTTAGTTACGAAAACGGCTAAAATAGCAGTCTTTTGAAGCTTAAAATTTAAAATTTCCCCGGGGGAGAAACTCACGGACCACCCTCCCAGTTTAAAGTTATTCTTTGTATTCCTTATTAAATTCGTCTCCTTTAGCCGCAAAAAATTGGAGAAATTTCACATTAAAAAATAATAACATTTTACCTGTAGAATATTCAACATTCAGTACAACATTTAATTAAGAAAACTGCTAAAAATACGCCATTTTACACCTTGAAATCCAAAAAATTACCGGGGGACGTCGCCTGGATACGTCCCCCCCCCCCTCGTGTATTGGAATGGTTGGTGGTCCCTTCATAAAATTCCTAAGACAACTCTTCCCCCCCCCTTTTTTTTTTTTTTTTTTTTTTTCCGTTTCGCAAATCCTAGCTATGCCACTGAAATGCTGAGACTACAGTATTCGTCAAAGGAAATTATTTACGATAGCAGAAAGTGTAAATAATTATTTTACCTTAGCAAGCGCGATTTAATGTAGCAATAATTTTTTAAATGTTAAATTAACAATTTCACCCCAACCCACGATATAAATATTATATTACTATGTAGGAATTCATTATGTAGCCAACTTTTAAATGTGTGTTATTGGAAAAAAATGTAACGCATAATAAATTTTGTATTGTCATTTACTTCATGATTTACAGTTTATTTAAAGAAATATTTTTATTATATACGTAAGCCAAAAGCTAACGAATATATAATTTAACTGTAGAATAGTGTATTAATGTTCGGTAAATTCCATTTTTCGCCATCCATTGTCTGTTTTGACAACCAAAACAATCTTTCATGATTCATAAACGTCTATAATAACTGCAAGTAACATTAATATTGGCCTAATGCGATGTGCAGTACAATGTGACTATCTTAAACAAAAATGTTTATTATCTAAATAAAAATATAGTGGTTTAAAGGCATTTAAATTTAATTTTAAAAAATTCTACGTTTTAAGTATTTCTGGCAGTAAGCAATCCCATACATAATTTTTTTATGAATCGTGTTACCCTTACGCAGCGCATAACCTCAACAACAATATACGAACCAAGATTAACATTTTGAGTCACCGAAATTCGGTGATTTCGAAACATTCGGTTCAATCGTTTGTGAAACCGGCACTTAATAGTGTAAACGTGTTGAACATAAAATTATATATGTACACTGGTTTTCAAGGTATTAACTATGTTTAGAATTTAGATTTTTTTGCTATGTTCGGATACTTTGAAAATAATAGTGTAGAGTAGATAATGTGTTATTAGCGCTGAACTCCATAATGCAAACTGAAAGTGCTTCAATGAATCCAACAATACGCACAATTAATTTGTTATGTTTTTATGATCTTTAAGTTTTTCATTTTGTATATGTGTGTATTGTCTGTTTGAGATTGAACTGTTATTTAAAGTATATTATACTGTGCTAATGTAATTGTTTTTTTAATTATATATACATATATCATAAATATATATATTCATTTGGATTATTGCTACATCGAGCAATATGTATAGAATTTAGACATCATGCTGTATTATCGCTAATAGATCTAAAATTATTACTTTTTAATTTGCACTCATATGTTATGTTAAACTTTGTAGACCAAAACCTTTACCTTATACTGTCGAGGTTCTTATCTACCTGCGCTCAAACCGCGTTGCAGCGTGTTGCAATTAGTCATTTTTCAAACGCAACCAACCTAGATAAGAACCTTTAAAAAATGTACTGTTTCAGCTGTAGATACTGAAAAACACTTTAATATTATTAGTAGAGATGATGGTATATCGCGAAAATATTGTGTGTCAACATACCCTTGAAAAAATTGTAGTTAATTGCAACACACGTGATTGGGTCATGTACTTCTGACACAACGTAGCTGTCTGCAGACCAATAACATGAATCAAATATTACAATAGCAGGATTCTTATTGGCTCAGTCAAAATGGGTAACAGCTCCACGTACAAGCTAAAGCCAGTAGTCTTGTGGTAAGCTGAACGTGTGTTGAAATCCAGCAAACAGTCAAGTTTTCCCGCGATAAACCATTATCTCTAATTATTAGAATAAATATGTAACTGTTTTTATTTAACATGTAATTAGTTAATTGTTAAGTAGACCTTACAAATGTTTTATTTGCGTCGTCATCGAAAAGTTGAATATTTTTACTGCACTCACAACGCCAAGTTTGTAGAGTAAAGCTGGTAGCTTGATAATCTGAACGACCGGTGTTATCTCTTTGGGCAGATGGGGTTTGAAACGTAAGGAGCGATATGACCTTCACTAGCTATCTTCCTCTCTACTCCTCCCACTTCTTTTGTCAGCTCATCTGTATGTGGGGAGAAACAGAGGGGAAGGAATTCACACCCGTAGTTAGGAACACTGCCACCAGCCACAATCAAAACGAAATACGTCCGTTGACATTGGGCATGAATTCCCACGGTTCCGCCCGGCGCCCTTAAGGGCAATGGAGCGACGGATTTTTTTTAAATTTTCGATTGTTGTTGCGTGGCACAAGAATCAGAGAACAATTTCAAGTAGACTGACCATGAAAAAATATTTTTTAGAATTTTTTTAATGAAGTTATGACCACTTTTTTGGAGTTTTCTACATTACTGTAAATATCAGAAACTACAAAAAATTGGGCGGGATGAC
>PNEQ01099806.1:5131-34770 GCA_003012365.1 Medauroidea extradentata | reverse complement strand
CGATGAGACGAAAAAAAATACAGTAGATATCAGACACGAACACAAAACAACACACACACAACGAAGAGATGAAACAAAAATACAGTAGATATCAGACACAAACAGAAAACAACACGCACACAACGATGAGATGAAACAAAAATACAGTAGATATCAGACACGAACACAAAACAACACACCCACCACGATGAGACGAAAAAAAATACAGTAGATATCAGACACATACAGAAAATTACATGCACACAACGATGAGATGAAACAAAAATACAGTAGATATCAGACACGAACACAAAACAACACTCACACAACGATGAGACAAAAAAATACAGTAGATATCAGACACAAACAGAAAACAACATGCACACAACGATGAGATGAAACAAAAATACAGTAGATATCAGACACGAACACAAAACAACACTCACACAGCGATGAGACAAAAAAATACAGTAGATATCAGACACAAACAGAAAACAACATGCACACAACGATGAGACGAAACAAAATATACAGTTGATGTCAGACACGATCAGAAAACAACAAGTGACACAATGATGAGACGAAACAAAAAATACAGTAGCTATCAGACACAAACAGAAAACAACATTCACACAACGATGAGACGATACAAAACACAGTAGTTTTCCTGATAGACAGAACGACGTTTCATTTTGCATCCAATCACCCTAAAAGCACGAAAACTGGCATAATTATTTACTAGGTCAATACCTAAACGACCTCATATTCTACGTAAGTTTTCTTCGATTATGTCTCTACCAGTCAGTGGCACTATGTTTCGTATGTTTAGATTTGGCTATTGTTAGTATGCAACAACTCGCTGTTACTATCATAATTTAGTTTAATTTGCAGCTTGTCTAAATGATCAAGTGCATTTCGGATAATATTTGAATGACAATGTAGTAATTCATCATTGCTTTACGCACCAAAATTACTTTTAGGGCCGGTTTCACAATGTCTGTTTAAAGTGTTGGTTGTCTGACCATATGATATATATAAACGAAACGTTAAACTACTGGTTAAAACTATAGCGTTTCGGAAACCACATCTCCCGTTTACACATGATATGGTTAGCTATGTGCTGGTTAATGTAAATTTGACAACCATGCAGTGACGTTTCATATTGGATTGGGAGTTGAATCGTTCGTTTAAACATAAGCTTGTAAACAATGGTCGAAAGATGTGAAAAATGCACGTCCCGGTTGGTTTATTATCTCTGAAAACGAAACCCAATTACTCGATGAAAAATGTTTACATATTGTGGAATGTAAGAAGCATACGCAGTAACGTGCATAAACACAAAGAGGAATACTGGTAGACAGTTGCAGCCGGGTTCAACATTCTTTTGGGCATGTGTCCAGTTATCGACAAAATGTTGAAAGCAAAGTACGAAAACGTAAAAAGATTGACACGAAAAAAAGATAGCGAAGAGCATATGCAAGTCTTCAAGGCTGATTTTGAAAGCCTCAGAAATTCACTTCAACAGATTTGTACGAGAAAGTAAAGATTTGTAATAAATATAGACGAAAGTAATCAGGCTTGCAGTGAAATTTCTATTTTGTTTCACCGTTAATGGTTTTGCCAAGTTTTGCATTGCAATTTCGAACTATATTTGTGTCAAATTACTGCAAGAAACTTACTCTACAGTCGTGTTATTTATATTCGGCGAGCATAACCTCCCATGAATGATGCCACATATTAATGGAAAAATTATTTTCAGCAATAACAATCATTGTTTCATATTATGAGGCGTTGAAAATTGCTGCTTTTAGTTGTAGGGTGTGAATAATTAAATAAAAAACAGTTTAGATGAAAGTTGTGCTATGTTTAGTTTTATTTATGTTCTAGCAAGAAAAAGATGCATTTTTCACGTATATTATTTTAAAAAGTGGGCCTTTTGCGTAAACTAATCAAAACTGACCTATTTCTCAAAATTTAAAACAAAACATAAAATAACAGCAACATACATTTATAAGCTAAATAGGTTAATTATCAATGTTAAAACATGAAACACGTATCTCGCTGTTGTACGTAAGTTAATATTTTTGTGTAGATACAATATCTTTACAAAAGTTGTTGTCTATCGGGAAACATTTTTTCGGTTTGGGAATACCAGCATTGAGTTTTGTTAGCAACCATTATCTTTAAAAAAAAAATAGGTCTGCCATAACCTTACTTGTGAAACAACTTCTGTACTGGCAGTGATTGTATATTCATTTCGAATGAAACTATTATCCAACAAAAATGCAAGAAATGAAGACTTCCTTAGTATAGCTTTACATTCAATTAATTTTTCTGATTTTGTAACACATAATCATGTTTTCAAAGCAAGGATTATGTTTTATTGATTAAAAACACAGTCTACCAAATTTGTTAAACATTCTGATTAACTCAGTAACCGGAACTTCTTCTCGTGTTTTACTTAACCATTGGTTACCACTAGTTAAACATCAGTTTCAGGTTAACCATAACTCGAGAAACACTAACACTGCTAACCACCACTTAAATTTTAATCAGACGATAAACAGAACAAAATCAGAAATTGTGAAACCGGCACTTAATGTAATTTCCCCCCTGAAATATGCTAAGACAGGCAACCCGCCAAACGAAAACTTTAAACCGCTCGCATTACCTCACAAAGATACTGCTGACGTTTTCATCAGGATTAGGCATTTAAATTGGAGCACGTAGTTGTGATTATGCTGTTTCATACATGTAATAATTTCAATTTCGGCCACACAAATCTTATTAATTAATTACACTAGCCACAAAGAACTAATATAACTAATGGTGTTTATTATTATCTGAGTAATTGAATAAAAATATCTGCAGTGTATTCAGTATATTTGCGAAATGTTGTCAAGTATTATAGCAAAAGAGTTTCTGTCTGCAGTTTTTTTTGTCCATAAGATAACATATGTTTTAAGACGTGTCTCTGAAATACCATGTTTTTCATTTTATTCTACTTTTCAAGATCAAAGAAAGAGCAGCATTTTAAAAGTGTTAATTGTTCAAAATGAGGAAACACGTACGAATAACTGTATGTTATGTCTCGCTTTATTTAACAGCTTTGTTGAAGAAAATTGTTTTGTTTCCATGCTTCTAAAAAAACTCTCTTTCCCTTCCGAGATGTCTACATTGCCGCATTATTTTACAGCGAATCAAATGCAAGAGAAATGGGTCAACATGTATTACTATTTCTCATGTCGTCTGCAAACCATTCTTGTTGAAATATCTTAATGCATTATTTAGTTTGTCGGAAACGAATGGCCAAAAACTGCATCAGCTGCATGTTCTGAAATTAACCACATTTTGTTTGAGAAATATGAAACTTGTCCGCACCTAATATTTATCCAACGTTAAATCTCATACCTTACTGGAGAATAATATTAGCAAAAGTGTACTACGAAATTAGTTTATGTATTTTATGACACCTTTGCTACCACAGGAAAACAGGACGGGTTGTCTTAAATCACTCAGAATTTGTGTAATTTTCGGCAAAGTTACCATTTACATATCTAGTTTGTAATATTCAAGTTTTAACAACTATCTTAATTGCATACCATTAAATTCATAACTTATTTATTTTGTACACTTCGTCTTTGCGTGAATAAATAAAGTGTACAGAAAATAATCAACGTAAGTTATATTCGATAGAATTTAGTGCTACATCCGTCATTAGTAAAAAATTGTCTTCATTTGTGAAGGTGATAAAATTTGCATTTTTCGGACGGTATAAAATTTAATTCATTTGATGAAATATAAAGAGTGTTGTAAACTACATTACATTTATATTTCATTGCGTCAGTGTTACTGTATTAGAGAAAGTAAAAAAAAAAAAAATAGCATTGTAACGAAAATTATATCACCTTCCAAATATAATATCTCTATATCTGTTGAAACTCAAGCTTATAAACAAAAGTGGGTTTAGAACATCAAAATTCAGTTTGTTACTTTTACCTTAACGCGATTTGCACGAAAATATGCGAAACTGCAACGGGAACGTTCACAGTCGAGCAAATATTTCTACGTTAGTTTCAATAATGCACAAATTACGGACGATATTGAGGAATTTTGGATTGCAGAAATACTTCACTTACATTCTTAAGAAAAGCTTTTTTTAAAGTGAGTGTTGTAAAACAAAATTGTAAATAATACGTACAGTATAATTTATTGAGTAGTGCAATTTGTCAGTGCTTCTTCAGTCTATGAACGATTTATGTATTCAATTTACTGACGTAAAACTGTGACCGTAGGACACTTGTTTAAAACTTACAATATGCCAGTTTATTTGAACGCACCATTAGTCATCATTGTTAGCCGCCGATGTTTAATCAATAACATATCGCTCATAGCCACATTTACATATTTGTCACCCGCATGAAGCAAATCTCCTGCATGCGAAATATGTTGTAGTCTCTTGATTAATGGATGTACATAATGTGGGAATAGCCTAAATCTCTGTGATATTTCACAAGTGTGAAATAAATTTTAACGCAGTTTTTATCTTCGTATTCGCCTAACAATATTTTAAAACCATATTTCCTGGGCACTGGGGTTTGGGAGAGTTGAATTCGCTCAGTTAGAACGTATTTCAACAAATATTTTGTGAGAAAAATGAACAGTTCCGAAGGGCAAAGCTTAAAATAACCGGGACGATGTCGTTTCAACTGTGAATAAATATCTCTTTGGTTGTATACAGCACATCCTTGACATCAGTGCAGATATGTTGGTAGAATCTGAAGGATGCTAATCGAGCGAGTGTGGCGCGATAGTCATACGCTTGAATCGCATTCGTAAGGTCTCAGGTTCGAACACCAGCTCCGATTATTCCGATTTTGGTTTTCCATAGAAAACCGAAATCGCTCAAGGCCACGGCTAATTTCTCTCATGGTTCCTTAGTTGTGTAAAGTTGTGTACTACCGTATCTAATGACCTCGTTGTTGACGAGACGTATAATCAACTTTATTAAAAATAGAATTAAGGAGGCAGGTGTGAGTCAAGAACGCAACGAACCTCTCATGACAGGGGATACAGTAGGCCTACATATCTTAACTAACCAAAGACATACACCATTTGCTTCAATGGCGTATGTCCAAAATACTTATTTAGTTTGTAACTTAACTCCATTGCAAGAATCATTAAAAAATGACATATCTGTAGGCCTGTTGTTCTACCCAAATTTTAAAATGCTGTGGTGTGTGAAACGGGCCATGTTATGGAGATGGCAGACATGGTGATCAGTTACATACACAGTAATACTGCGCACAGACCCTAAAACACAATATTGGATCTCAGCATTCACCTCGAGCGACTTCTGAAAACCATTGAAAACAGAAACAGGATGGTCGGAGCCGGGAATTGAACCCGGATCCTCCCAAATACGAGATAAACATATAACCGTTGCGCCACCTCAGCGTAGGTATATGCACTGCATCTGTCTTATGGTATTGCAGCTTTCGTGAATGTTCGTACATGCATTTTTTGCCAACATTTGAATTTATATACGGGTGGACTTATGCGTACACGGGATTGAGATAGTATGCTGGGTGTCGAAATTGTTTGTGATTAGATACGTTGCCTGTTTATGTTATGTCAAAACCGTTGTGGGTCTCCTTCTGTTGATTTATTTTTCAAAAAAAATTGTTACGGTTAATTTATTTAATTTTATTAGGCTTTACATCTTTACATCTTGTCGAAAGTGAGGTAATTAGAAAAGGTGACATGCAAATGTATACACTGACAGGAACTGAGAGGGAAATTGACCAAGGTCTTTGTTAAGGAACTATCCCAGCATGTGCATGAAGCAATGTGAAGAAACCAAGTAAAACTGAATTTTTTTTTTTTTTTTTTTTTTTTTTTTTTTTTTTTTTTTTTTTTTTTTTTTTTTTTTTTTTTTTTTTAGTTTTGCTAGTATTTGCATCCATGCCGTTAATAAAACGTCTCGTGCTTCTAAAGTGGTAAAAGGCTGTGTGTAGCATACATTATAGGATATTTGACTGTAGTAATATTGTCTTTCTACGATGTTTGCGGATGGACTGCTGTGGTCATAAACGAACTGTTAGTTAGTAATCAATGCAAAAAAAATTGCAAAACATGAAATTATGTCTTCTGTATAGCTCGAAAAAAACACGTCCTTCAGTTAATTACAACCTCATGTTTATTACTTTTTAAGGTACTGCGGTGGTCGAGTGGAGCCGACCCCCATGGCTCAGTTGGTTGAGCGGGCGGCTTTGGTGCAAGGGGTTCTGGGTTCGTTTCCCAGGTCTGGCTGGGTGTTAATTTGTGTTTGTCCATTTGGGTCTCAAAAATTGTCACTGTACAAATTGTCTCACGCAAAATACTGGGGTCACTCACATTAAGTCACATTAAAGGGGGGAATGTTTGGTACAGTGATGATGCGGAAGCTTCCGCATCGCCGCTGCACCAAAAACATTTTTTGAAAAAAAAAAAAAAAAATTAAAAAAAGTGGTCAAACCTCCCGTCTCTCACCCAGGCGGTCCGGGTTCGATCACTAGCGGGTCCGGGCACAGATTTTTCACGTGTGGTAAATGTGGCGGATGTTGCCGTGGCCAACTGGCATTCTCAGGAAAGTCCCGTTCCCCTCGCCTCTCTCATTCCTTCGCCGCTTCACACTCATCTCACATCATACATTCTACGGGCCGGACGGGCAACAGGCATGTCTTGCTAGTCGGGCAGCCGGCCCAACCTTCACTCCGGCCTTCTCTCAAATACAATGTGACCCTACCAGATAGGCGGTAATACACAGAGGATTTTAATTTTCATTAATTATTATAGAATTTTTGTTCGATAATCGTGCAAATTTAACCGTTCAGACCATGGGTTTATATATAACGTATATCTGAAACATACCGACAAACTTATACAGGTTATTCCTGAGGCGGAAATTGAAAGTTTGATACAGGGAACCCATGGTGCATGTCAAATAAGGAGAGTTGGAGACGCTTCCAAAGTATGAGAAAAATTACACATTAATGCGATATTTTGAAAACGGCTTGCTTGACAGAAATAGATATCTAGTTACGAATAAAGGTTACCGAAATCAATAATAACGTGAGGGTTTTGTAAATTTAACACACTTCAATCATGTTTAAATTGGGTGGTACTACCCTTATTTACAAAAAAAAAACGTACGTGAGAGGAAAAATGTGTTATTTGTGACCAAAAATAATAAAACGTCAGCAAAATTAAGAAAATAAATGTCTCTTGCAAAAACTGTCTAAATCTCGTTCTTTAAGGGTAATCATTAAATGTTTGATTTCACAAAGAACTGCTATTGCCTACCAAGTATGCAACCAGAAATGATGCTGGCTTGCACACCAGTGTTGCGTGTGGGCACTTGGTTTGTGGCAGCGAGGAATCATAAGTTGCATCGTGTAGTGTGGTTGCTAATAACATTGGTGTGCACCGTGGTTCCCTCTCCCTCCACAACCCCTCCTAGTATCGGTAGTGTAGTTCCCCTTCCCGAACACGGGACAGGACTGTAGTAGACTACAAACCTACACTTCACTGTTTTGTATCTATCGTGCTACAAGTCGACATGACAACGTACACCAACGCCTAAAAGACAGACATTGCTCTGCTGTACGGTGAAATGAAAGGTAATGCACGCGCTGCTGCACGACTGTATCACGAGAGATTCTCTGCCCGGATACCTTCATCGGTATCACCCAGAAACTGCGTGAAACAGGCTCGTTTAATGTGCGAGGTGGCTCTGGTCACCCAAGGAATGTATATACACAAAATGTGGATGAAGAAGGTCTCAACCTTGTGGAGGAAAACCCGTCAACAAGTACCCCCGCCATTGCGCACGGAGTGGGCGTGTCACATTCAACTGTATGGCTTGTTATGCACGAGCACCTACTACATGCCTACTACGTGCAAAAATGTCCAGGCATTGACACTAGCAGATTTCGCTCTTAGACATGCGTTTTCGCAGTGGTTCCTGCGTCAGTCCACAGAAGATGAATATACTTATGAATAGAGAGGATGATTTAAAGCGGTAAACTTGACTGTTTGCATGGGTTTCAACGCACGTTTAGTTTACCAGAAGATGACTGGCTTTCGCTTTTATGTGAAGCTGTTCCCATATTTGGCTGATCCAATAAGAATCCCGCTGTTTTAATATTTGATGCCTATTATTGGCTTGCAGACAGCTACGTTGTGTCATACGTACATCACCTAATCATTATGGCCTGCTAGTTATCGCGAAAAGATTTTTGCATCGCTTTGTTTCAGTGACTTACGTACGCAACTGCATCTCTGCTTTGTGGTCAGTGATTGGATGCCTCAACATACAACATCTGCAGCTTAAACCCGCAAATCACAGATGTGTTGTGTCCCAGTTATCCATGTACTAATTAGCACAGTCAAACGTAAAATGTCTCTGCACAAAAAACTTTGCTAATCATTAGAGGTACGTAAATTTCGCAGATACATTCCAGGTCATGTTGAACGCCAATTATGTATACTTCATTGTCATGTCTGCGACTTGCTGGCGGCTGTTACGAAGCGCGTTTGACTACTGCAAGCCAGTAGTAAACAAGGAAATAATGCGAAGTGCTATCGCTTGCTACTTGCTTGTACGGTTATAAGCCATAGATAATCGATTGTGGCCAGTGGGTGT
Organism: Medauroidea extradentata; assembly: GCA_003012365.1. Lineage (NCBI taxonomy): Eukaryota > Metazoa > Arthropoda > Insecta > Phasmatodea > Phasmatidae > Medauroidea > Medauroidea extradentata. The sequence continues at coordinate 26,105 of PNEQ01099806.1, read as the reverse complement.
ATAGGACTGACAAGTCTAGGCTGCTGCCAGATGAATCCGCGAAATTGACGTACCTCTACTAATCATGGAGTTGAGCTGCAGGTGTACACGTAAGATACTGAAACAAAGTGGGGCAAGAATCTTTCACGAAAACTACCGGGCCGTACTAATCATGTGTGTTGTAATTAATTACAGCGTTTTCAAGGGTATGATGGCACAAAACATTTTCGCGTTATATCATCCTCTCTAATTAAGAAGCGACATTTACGCACGATGGTTACTTTAACAGCACGAACAGTCACATTTGGAACGACATGAATCCTCATGCAACTGCCATAGTAGAGAACCAGCAAAGATTCTTTGTGAATATCTGGACGGGTATTGTCGGCGACCATCTCGTTGAACCCTACTTGATGCCACGCCGATATAATGGACACACGTACTGCCAATTCCTGCAATTCACATTGCCAGAGTTCCTCGAACATGTGCCGCTTGCGGTTCGACAACGTATGTGGTTTCAACACGACGCGACGGTGCCCCTCCACATTACACACGAGCTGCACGTAATCGCCTTAACACGGCATTTCCAGCACAGTGGATTGGAAGAGGTGTGCCTATTGCGTGGCCAGTACGTTCTCCAGACCTTAATCCACTCGACCTTTTCCTGTGGGGGTTCGTCAAGGCTTTGGTGTATGACACATCCATCGAGTCGGAGGAAGATCTGCAAGCTAGGGTAATGGGCGCCTGCGACAAAATTAAAGATACGCCAGGTGTTTTCGAACGAGTAAGCCAGTCTTTGATACGCCAACTCACTTCTTGTAATGAAATGGAAGGCCACCAATTTGAACACTTGTAGAATTTTTTACGGTAGTGCGAAATTACATTGATAGTGCACAGCCGTGCATTAATTTTCTTATGTTATTTCTGGTAAAAGTGAGACACCTAATCTGTTTAAAAAACTCAATAATATTTTTACCACACACAAAGTTGTAAGACGCAGTCAACTATGGCGCAGCACGCACTCAGTCACTCCTGGTCACATGCATGGTATCAATAGCAGTTCTCTATGAAATCAAACATTTAATGATTACATTTAAAGGACGAGATTTAGACAGTTTTCGCATGAGACATTTCTTTTCCTAATTTTGCCGACGTTTTATTATTTTTGGTCACAAATAGCACATTTTTACTGTCACGTACGTTTTTTTTCCAAAAATATGGGTGGTGCCACTAAATTTAAACATGATTGAGGTGTGTGAAATGTACAAATCCCTCACGTTATTATTGATTTCGGTAACATTTATTGGTAACCAGATATCTTTTTCCGTCAAGCAAGCCGTTTTCAAAATATCGAAATAATTTGTAATTTTTCTCAAACTTTGAAAGCGTCTACAGCCCTCCCTACTTTGACCCGGACCATGAGTTCCCTATATCAAACGTTCTATTTCTGCCTCAGGAATAACCTGTTAAAGTTTGTCTGTATATATTAGATACACATTGTATAAGTAGGCTCCGGATATTATTTTTTATATTATTAAAGGTAGCAGATTTCGGAAAACCTTCATGTAGACATGTTAAAACTTGTTTTTATATCACGTTGCCTAATTTTTTTCGGAGCAATACTTTTATAACTTTGACTTGTTATGGACTAAAAACAAATTTGATTTTAGTCGATAGTTACCCAATTTATATAATTTTTTCCTTCGGAAAAAAAATAGTCTACGCAGTATAGGGAAGTTTGAAGAAATCTGTGTGAGGGTTTTACGATGTCTTCTCCCTTTTATAACTAAAAATAATGTTCGTAAGAACAGCGTCAATAGGGACACGAGGGCCTAAGATGTTAACATCTTTAATAAGTTTTTACAGTCCCAGCCTCTGTGAAATTCCGTGAAGTACCTTTGGTTTTTCTATTGCGTTTTAAATTCTGTTGTACATGGTTGCGACATTTGTATTCACATGACCATTTCCACCACAGCAGCTATTACATAAACGTTTATTTTATTTTTTGTGATACGTTCACTAGAAATTGATTTACAACATTTAAAGCTTTTCAAAAGTATAATTCTCCCATGGGGTAAGCTGTTAAGCGCAATTCTGTGCGATTGTAAGCTAAGGAGCTAGTAAGAACTAACCAACGAGTACCATGACATTAGAAATAGCAGGTGAGCTATTCCTGTTCGCAAGAGAACAGTTCGCAGTTTGTTCAAGAGGTCGGTTTATCCAAGTGTGAAAGTAGGCTAAACCAGACTGATAGGCATTGCTTGTAACATCGCTGGGTATATATAAGTTCCTGTGTCGTTCAGGACAAACCTACCTATTCTCTTCCCAATTTATACTGTAAAACACTGTCAGTCCTTCTTAATTAGTTTGTTAGTCTACGGCAAAGGAGTGTGTCAAAAGAGGAATGGAACGGTCATTGTCATAGCTGATGGTCGACGTAAATAGTTGAAGGACGTAAGTTTCTCGTACCGTTCAAATTACGGAATATAGTTTAAATCACAAGCCATCTAATAAAAAATAAATAAAATTTGTCCTAGTGAGGTGGCGCAGTTGTAATATACTGGTCTTAGTAGGGCGTAGCTAGAAGGGAGGGTCGGAGGACATCGGGATGTATCCCCCTCCCCTGAAATGCAAATAAACTGCCTGAAGATAAAATTGGTAGTGTTATATGCACAGTTTATGTAGATATAAAAACGGCTTAAATTGGATGCATTATTTTGACATTGAAACCGAAATTTTTTAGAGTTAGGGCCCCCGGACCCAGCTTTATGATGTTTAATCGGTGTCCCCTTATTATGTAGTGAAAATTCTCAAGTTGGTATTCTTCTCTTCCCCCACCCACCGAGCGAAAATCCTGGCTACGCTCCTGTAGACCTGGCTTTTTGCCCTGTCCTGTCGGTCGTCGGAAATAGTCCAGGCAAATGTTGAGATGTTTACTAACTACATAAGCCATAGTCGATTACTAACCAATTGAATATCTGTCAGACAACGGTGCTATATGTAACGGCATAGCTGTTAACGTGGGTGAACGTATTTTGAACCTTACAGGCCTAGAAGTGTGGAAGCGATAAGGACGAGACAGCACGTGCACTTGACCACATCCTAGCCTCTAGGCGCAAGACACTGAACAGCTATACAGTCTTCTCGCCGACGAGACATTCAGTGATAACCCTATAATTTTGTGACTAAAAGATTTATTATAAAGTTGTATTTTACGTACCTATACCATTAAATATATTCTGCGCCAAATATTGCGTATCAAAAAAGGACCACAAAAAAGTCTTTTTCGCCATTTTCGGCAACATAAAAATAAACTTTAGAGATACATTCGACCGGAAATGGACATACACACGTGTAACGTTCTTTGAATGTTATTCCTAAGCGGAATAGTTCTCGAAGCTCTGCACAAGGCACGACGGCCTGGGCAGGAACCGTTAAATCATGCTTACCGACTGATTCCACCGTGATAAACGGAGGCAACTGAAAACATGACAGGTGACAGGTGTTGCAGGACGGTATTGAAGGTCACAGTGCTACGAAGAAGGTGGGTGTCGAATCCTGGGTTCGGCTCCCGACCAGACGGGCGAGGGGGTTGCAGTGCCAGCTTCTTATTGGAAGAGTTTCTCGGCGTCGTCGTGCAGGGAGCGCTACACGCACCTGGTGGTGCGGCGGGAGACTGCGGCGGCGGAGATGTAGGGGGTTGGAGGGGAGGGGAGATGCGTGGCGGAGCGCCGGGACGCCGACAGTCGGACGGCGGGACCCGGCGGCGCGCGACGGTCGCTACCCCAGGCTGTGAGGCCGGGCCAGTGCGCGCGTCGTCACATACACGGCGAGTGTTCAACCCCGGCGAGACGTGACGTGACACGTGCAGTCCTCCTCCTCGGCGGCCCTCCTCCTCCCCCCTCACACCGACCTCGCCCTCGCATGTGTTATCACGGTCGCCAGCATCAAGATCCTCGGCATCATGTGGCAGACCGGAGGGATGGGGAGCCACGCTCAAAACAACCCCTGGATGAAACTTATGGGCATCGTGCACAAGGAGCGGCGACACCACGACGGAGGCACAGCCACCTCCACCACCGGCTCCAACGACCGCACCCTCAACCAGTGAGTACCACCCACCAACCCCTCCAGACCTCCGCCGCCCCGGAAGCTGAGTTATATTGCCGCTGCAGAGGCCAATTGTCCGACAACCGACCGCGAGTGTGCGTCAAAGTCGCCGTCAAGTCCAGTCATCTTCGACGCAGACCAGCTTCCAAGGTTGTGGCGAACCTGTGGCTTCAAGTGTCATCTTGCGACGTGTTGGGATTACACTGCTGCGCTCGTCTTCGGCTTTGGAAGCATTCCGGAGAAGAAAATAAAATTAAGTTCAAGTTAATGTGTTTTGGTAATTAAATATTCAGGTCGGTTCAACAATACACCGAAAATTAATAACATATAACATTTTCTTATATGTTTACCATGCAGTAGAACCAGAATTTTATACATCCGCTGTACAGTACTGAATCTCTACTCGTTTACGTTTACCCATTATGAGTAAAGTTTTCAAATATAAAAATTATCATCTGAAGAAAAGAAACATTCTGCAACACTAACTCAGCTTCCGGGCGTGTAGATATACGTTTTTAAATATTTAATATTTTATTTAAGCGCTTTGCGTGCCAGTAACTCAAATAAGTTATTACAAATTTTTGCGCGCTCTGATTTTATAGGCCTAAGTTATTTTATCTTTGTTTCGTATACAATCATGTAAATTATTACGAAAGCAATAAATCCTAAAATATCGTAAATGCTCAATGTAATAACTTCTTGTATAAAATGAATTTTTACTCATTCTCGTGAAGTTTAACACCATTCAGAAAATAGCGGAACTTACATGTTCTGTAAAAATTTTAAGTCGCCGAAGAATCATAATGAATTGATAACTTATGTTATTATTTAACACATTTAAATATATATGCTGTAAAATTTAACAATAGTTCTTCCTTGACAATAGAGGCAGGACTGAGAAAACAAATTATTCACATGTTTATGTGTTAAGAAATATTTTCTTTGAATTTATTAAAACGCTATTTATTCGGCGATTTTGTGACGTGGATGTGAGACGTAGAAGTATTAAATAACGAATAATGGTAATAATAATAAAGGACTGTGCTGATATCCGAGTTGTTTATATTATACACGAAGCTAACTAGCAGCTTCTTCGAGAGTGCCACAGACAGTCGCAGCAGCCGGAAGAAACCTCGACAACAGTGCAGCGCGGTTAAGTGTGGAAGGCGCAGTGGCTGGCGCATATGTAGACTTGAATAATGCGTCTTAAGAGGTAGTGTTCAGACAGTTTTATTGAACTTTCAATTTTTGAGTCATAACGTGTATTCAAATTGTATTGTCAAAATTTTCTCTTCAACAAAGCATAGGATATTTTCTTGGTAAACTGCTTGACATAAATAATAATGGCATCTTTAATTAATTTGCCATGCAGAATAATTGCAAGAGAGTTCTTGAAAGTTAACATATCATTGTTTTGCAATAATTCTGCGTGACAAATTAATGAAACATTCACTTATCATTTATGTCAAGCAGTTGACCAAAAACATGTTATGACTCAAATAACTGACAATACAATAAAATTGTCTGACACTCCCCCCTTAAGGCGTCCGCCTACTGTCTGTGTGTTAGTGTGAGACACTGCTCCAAGGGCGATGTTAACCGGCTCATCTGGTGCGGTATCGCCTCTACCGCCAGACATCGAAACAGCGGTATCGTAGATTACTTACCTGGTACTTTCAGTGGTGACCCCGTCTTTTTATTGGCGCAAAGTTTTAAGCAAAGACCAATATATGATTCTAGAGTACTTTCACACAACACTCGTTAGTAATTTTTCAGGTATAATAGGTTGAAAAGCTTTCTATTGTCGGATTTTGAGGGGATTCGAAATAATTTTTCTAATTCGCGTCGTATTTTGGAGCTACGTTTCCGTTTCCGTCATCGTTTTAGGTGTATTTTATTTTCGAAGGCCTACATTGGCACAATGGGCACACGTGGAAAAGTTTTCATATTTACGAACTCACTGCAATGCATTGTCAGCAGGCGGTGAGCTTAATACATGACTGTTATTCGCGTCTGTGACGGCGGATATTACTACAGCCCGTGTTTTATAACATGGACCCACCTGAGCCTGTGGTCGAGCTGCTCGGACAACTCTACCGCTCGCGCTAACACAGATATTTCACTATCGCAGGTGTACGTTCTTCGAGGGCTGGGTTAGTTCGAAATTCGGCAGGTTGGGGGCCGCTACTATAGATGTTCGCGTATTTGGCACATGCGTTTAGTTGGCGATAAAAAAAATTCCCCTCATAAAACGTAATTGAAAAGGTTACGATATGAAATAGTGATTTGAATACTTATGCCAGTTACTTGATTCATTTTTTTTTCGAGGATTCCCGTTGGCAGCTTGGCCTTGTTGTTCTTAAGCCGTGTAACATTTAGGAAATGTCAGAGTCGTTACTTCTTTTGGGCCGCTTGTGGACGGAGGATGGGCGGTTAATGGCGAAGAACTTTCCCGATCTATTTTGTAGTTTTGCATACATGCCTTTTAACTTCAGTGAGCTACAATTTTCACCTTCAAGAGAATGTCAGCAGTTCACAAAGATCGTTCTGAAATGCGAACCAGCGGACCGAGTTTTCTTTTCACGAAAACATTATGCCGGGAGAGCTACGAACATTTTCAATAGGATTTACTGCCTTAAATGACGGAACAAACTCTGAAATATGGGTACCAACTACGGTTTTATTTAGTTAACTATTAAAATAAGGCATCTTGTATCCTAAAATATATCAACACTTCTAAAACAAAATTCTTGACACTGAAGGAGGCTCAGTGCAAAATTTTTAATGTTTTCATAATGTTTATATTTGTACGAGATATAGTTTCTTTATATACATATATTGTGGCTAATTTTCACACCAATAGAAATTTTTCTAGCTTTAATAGATTTTGAATAATAGCGTGTCAAAGAGAAAATTCGCATAGAACGATTTTATACAAGGAACGAAAACCGAATTACAAAAATAAAATAATTCACAGTTCATGCGCAACGTCTTGACGTGTATAATAAACCACATTAAATATGTTTTGTATTTTTTTAAATTTGCTGAATTCGAAATAAAAATTGCCAATTTTCTGCAAAATTTTTAATACAAAAAAATTTAATGCAGTATGTCTTGACGTAGCCTGTGGCACTGTTCTTCAGTATGAATTATTTCATTTATGTAGGCCTACGTCAGTTGATTTTGGTTTCTTGTATAAAACAGTTTTATGCAAATTTGGGCTTTATGTCACTATACAAAAACTATGAAAGCAAGAAAATTTTCATTGCTGTAAAAAGTATTCGCAATGTATGTCTACACAACAAACCAGATCTCATACAAATATAAAAATTATTAAAACAAATAAAATTTAGCTTTAACTATTTGTTTAAGATATAATTTTATTTTGTAAATTCCTTCGGGCAATTATACGTTGACAATATTTGTCTTTGTTTCGTTCGTTGTTTACTTGAGATAAGGTTAATTCTACTACAGGTTAGGAAGAAAAGGTTTTCTCTTACGGGAGAGTTTGACAGAGGCAAATATTCTGCCGCTAGCTAAGCTGTAATAGTTAATGGGTCTATTAAAATAGGAAACCATAGTTAATTTAACTAGGCTTAGTAAAGAGAGAACTCAGTTTAATTTAATTTTGAAGCAAAAAAAAAATCCAGTTTTGTCTTTTAAATTAGGAGCTTTATATAACTTAAAATGCACGAAAGCTTTGTGATTGGTCAGTTTACTCGTCTTAGCGATACCAGCGCTCAAGCGGCAGAAATGTTTCCTGTGCCAAACTTTTACTGTTGATATTTCCAACGTGTAGCAGAATTAACCTTAGCCCAGGAATTTGATTATTATTTTTTCCCAATAAATCTGTAAAGCAGAAATGATTTTGTTTTACAATAAAAAAAGTAATCAATTGATTTTTCTCTTTATCGAGGCTAGCTAACGTTAATTATGTTACCGCCTGTCATTTTTTAGTCCACTTACCGACTCCAGTGCTATTAGTGGTGAAAATTTGATCCCTTATCAAACCCCCATCCCTCACAATAAATTCGTTTTACCTTTCTAACACGTAGCAGAATTTATCTTTCTTGAGATTACAGATTTCATTAATTTCTTGCCAATGTGGGAATAACAATTATTTCCGTTAAACGTGTGCATTCGATGTAAACACTGAAACACGTGTTCTGAGTTAAGGTTAGTTGTACTACAGGTTAGAAAGAAAGTGTTATTTTCTTATGGTAGAGTTTGGCACAGGGAAAATTTATACCGCAAGTTTCGCTGCAATCGTATGTGTACCAGAAAAATACGAAACTGCTGTAAAAATAATTTTAAATAGGATTGGAAATGATAGAAGTCATTTAACTTAATTTTAAAGTGAAAATAAACCAATTTCGCATTTTGGATTACCAACTTAATGTAACTTAAAATTCAAGAAAGCTCTGTGATTGGTCAGTTTGAACCCATTAGCAATACTAGTGCTCAAATTTACCTGTGCTAAACTTTTAACCCTGATCTTTCTAACCTGTAGAAGAATTAACCTTATCTGATTACATAGAATCATGTTCGTCTCGTGGCTTGGTGCTGCTACGCGTAAATCGCTCACAGATGGATTTGTAATACGGCCAAGAAACGACGGCTGCAACAAGTGAAACATGCTAGGCCCTTCTTGCGCGGAGAAGACTTGGACGCAGCACAGTCGCGAACTTTTAAGAGTAGTTAAATATTTCCATGTGGTCGAGCCATGTGGGGCGTGACGTAATATTAATGTATCTTCGCTGTTTTGTGTTTGGTTGCCAACTAAAGTTACACAGTACCGCTTCCACTCTCGCTGTTATATGTACCCGGAAACCATCTGCATCAAGAAGGAACCATTCCCACCTAGTGATATAATTTGATGGAAATATTTAGTTAATTATTTGAAGTACATTTTTTTTTTTTCAAAATCTGCAGTTTGTACTTTAGAAACACATTACATATACAGGCAATGATCGCGAAATGTAGTTTGGAACTTCATGTCGGTTAGTAAACTTCGGTAAGATCAGGGGCGTCATTTGTGGGTTCAGGGGGGGGGGGCAAATGCCCCACAATTAATTTAGAATTTTAGGTGTATAAAATATATTTTTTGTATTTTGTTATTTAAATAATGCTAAATTAAGCACATAAAATTAAAGTTTTATCGTTAAAATTTATAATTTATACATGCTTAATTAATAAAAAAGATGCAACAGGGTCACTGTCGCAAAAAAAAATCTCCCCCCCCCCCTACACAAGAAAAACCTGAAATGACGCCCCTGGGTAAGATTAATTCTATTACAGGTTAGAAAGACCAATGTTAACAGTTTGTCACAGGGAGAATTTCTGCCGCTTGAGCGCTGGTATCGGCAATAGGTGTGTAAACTGACCAATCACAGAGCTTTCCTGAATTTTAAGTTACATAAAGTTGATAATTGAAAAGGCGAAATTGGTTAATTTTCACTTTGACATTAAGTTAAGTGACTGCTGTCATTTCCAAGCCTAATTAAATTTAATTTTACTACAGTTTCGTATTTTTCTGGTCCCTTAGCGATTACAGCGAAACTAGCGGCAGAAATATTCCCTGTACCAAACTCTCCCATACTAAACACATTTTAATTCTAACCTGTAGTAGAATTAACCTTAGCTTCGGCAGTGTTTCTGTGTTAACAATGCCTCCATTCGAGTTATTGCAGGTAGTACACAGTATGTGGTCTAAAGGCGTTTAAATAACTAGAGCAGGTTCGCGCAGTCACGTGTCGTGGTTTTGTCGATCACTAGAGGCGCTTATGAAAATGTACTCGCTGTAGATATGGTAGGCTATTTCAATCATGTGACAAGTCTTGTTGAATACGAGTACATACTTAATAACCACCTGCAGTACTCTTCGAAGTTTTAAAATTATAGGAATTAAAAAAAAAAGCTGAAGTACATGTTTCCTACATAATAGATGTTTTTCTGGATGATACATCCACAGTGCATTCTTTACGGGTATTTTAATTATATGTAAATATAATATAAGTTTCAGTAGTTGACCGAGAAGCCATAATTGAAATTTAGAACACGGGTGAACTTACAGCGGTACAATTTCAAGTTGAAATTTCGAATGGCCAACTTACCCTCGTGAATTTTCATAAGCGCTTTAAGTTTTTTTTTAAACGGCTGCAAGCAACCGAGAGTTTGAGATTTCGAGAATTCAGACTAAGTCTAGACTACATAAGTATTTTATAATTTAAAAACTTATATTTTACATAATTATACAACAGCAACATAGTTTATATGTTAATTTAACTACATTACAAATAATATTCGTTTAGTGTTTCTTTCTTCGATATTTTGAATGATCTGCTGACAGTTTCAGTGCACTGTTGTTTTAGTTGTGTGTAGTGTTTAAATATTTTCGCACCACTTAAAGCGTTTACGGTAACTTACGAGATGAAGAAGGGTATATTTTCTCAGTCAGGTGATCATGATTTGTTTTATCACCTGTAATAATGTTGTTCAGGTATCAAGATGGCGGGAATAGGTTATTTTACGTATATTACACACTGGTTACTACCCACAACTTTGTTCGAGTGGTTTTCAATTGAACGCGATAATGTTTTTAGTACGAATGCTTGGCTTTTGTTGCAATGCCTCTCAAATAAAGAAAGTTTTAAATACGTTTATTGAAGTGCGTTTGAAGTACAATACTTCAGTTCTTTCGTCTAGTGCGTACACGAATAAACCGGAAGGTTTTAGTAATTCGTAAGAATAATATATTTATTAATTTACTTTTAGTATATTTCCAAAAAATTTAAATTAAAAATTGGTAATAATATTAGGCCCTAACTTAAAAGTTTTTGATGAAAAATTTTCAGCACATCACATTTCCTGTAAGTACCTTAACTGTTAATATTTATAATAATATTAAACATGACAATTTACGATGATTTTTTTTTATTTTCTAAAAAAATTCGGAAACAATTTTTTGCTTATTACAAACGTTGCAAAATTACGTAACGGGTAAGTAATTAACGGTTGTTTTAGAAAAATTTTGAAGAAAATTTTTTACAAACGTTTTTGGGTATTTCGTTCTGCCCCACACAGCATATAGGTTGTCAGAAACCGTCGCGGATGCGGGCACAACTCATAAAAGTTTCATTGATAACGGATGACTGGTATAGGCACGCATACGTTACAGACACAGGTTCATTTTTATATGCAGATAATATTCCTTTCAGGCCTGATCCTTAAATATTTTGAAGATACCGCATTCATTTTACTTTTGTCGTGGTTTCGATTATGTATACTGTTTACATTTTGTTGTACTAAATGGCGACTTTAGTGTGCTTACAGCAGCTTAGCCTGCACCTCTAGTTGGACATTTTCCCCAACCAGACTGACCCGGTGACTTATAACCGTCTTAGCGCAACGTTAAAGCCAGATACACACTACGCTGACTTGTGTTATCACGTGTTGTCGGATCACACATGAAGCTTAAGGTTCTTGTTAACACGTCATGCCAGATCGCGGCAGTGTTCACAATATTCCGACGTTTTTCGTGCCGTCAGTCAATGTGCGGACACTGTCCATGTTAGCTCACCACTCTTTGTGTTTCTAGTGTGAACCTCTTAATTTGGAAGACTTCGGTTCGTTTCTCGACTACGACCATCCGAATTTCGATTTGCGAGTGTTTCCCGAGATCACTCCAGGTGAATGTTGAGTTACAGCTTTAATATAGGCACTGTCCAGTTTCCTTCGTCTTTCTCGAGCGTACTTGCACCAAGCTTGCAAAGCTGTCCGAGGACACGCAAAATACGCAATAAAAATGAAACAAAACCAGTGTAAGGAACTCACCTGTAGAATCAGACACGCTGATTTTCAACAGTCGCGTACGTGTTCGGGAAGCGGAGAGAAGTACTCTGAGGATAAAAATCCCGTCACGTCAGAGAGTGTCGCGAGAGACCAGAGCGAGTCATCTCGCTGTCGGAAGTCTGAATATTTATGAATCTCGAGTCCGGCGAAAAAGAAATGGGTTGTTTTTCCTCGCCCGCTCCTACGGCGACGTCGACCGACAAGACAAAAGGCTGTTTTTCTTCATTTTATTTCGTGTTGAGAATAGCTTTCGTGTGATAAATGATAAAGAGTTTTCAGAAAACTACCTCGAAATACACGCAAGACGTTAGAAAGAACGGAACAGAAGGGAAGTAATTACAGTTTTATTTAAAACAAGAGTTTCTAGAAGAAACTTATTTCCGCAGTTTCCATTTTTTTTTTACGTGAAAGTCAAGAGACGAAATTCTACCGGAGACCGTGCCAGTAATGAAACTTAATGTCAATTATTCAAAGCTTTTTTAAAATGATTAGGTTATCTCATAGCAAGTCTTTTAATTTGGAATACTTTCGGGATTACATTTGTCGTCTAGGTTCGTCTCGATACTTTAATTCCTACATCCCTGTTTATAGTATGCATTTTGAATTTATTTAATCAAGCCTTTGTAGTATAATAAAACACTTTATCACTCACAAACAACTCAACATATTTTGGAACGAAATATATTGAGAAGCAACGATCTCACTACGTTATAGCGCACTGAGGAAAAATAATTTTTATAGGTACCGTGGAACAGCAGTTCTGTTTGGGTGTTGGCACTATTTGGATTAAGGTAGATTTACCGAGCCGTTGCATTAATCCGTCCGTCGTTCACGTTCACGATTAATAAAAAAATATGTAAAAAATACATAAAATGTTAAAGGAATTTTTATATCTCACAGAACTTTCTGTTTGTATACTTGGTAGCATTGTAAATTAAAGGAATAACGACGAATGGATTACGGATTGTTGTGAATCGCTAGAATTGCAGACGGACGGGCGAATGACGGACGGATGCGTAAACCCACCTTTAGTCATATGTTATTTGCTCCTATTACATAAATTGTAATAAGGAAAATCCAGACAGTATCGACAACCAAAGTGGACTGTTGTCCAGGTTTTTAACAGTAACATGACGTGTACAACAGTATTTTTTTCTCAGTGTTTAGCTGAGAGAAGTAAGGGCAGGAGTATTTAAATCGCGATATGCTCAGTATCTGCAGTGCTCCCCGTTTTTTTAATTTAATATACGTCGAACTCAGTTCGTTTCGATGTTACCCGACACGGCTAGCTTTACAGCATACAATTTAATGACTATTTCGTGTTCAATAACAGTTATCACACCGCACTATTACAAAGTCAACCGATTTTATGGACTTAACGCCATTAGAGCGAATGTTGCCGCGTTGCAGGAACATCACAATAAAAAATTAAGAAAATAAAAGCCAGTATTAGCTTTTCTTAAGAAACATTACAATAGCTAATACTGACTTTTTATTATTCTGGGGTTTCTGCGATTCGGCTACTGGTTTAGTTTATCATACTAACCAATTTAACGAATCCTTCAAACTTATCACACTGTGTAAGAAGGTTTATTGCCAACGATGAAGGCAAAAGTGTTTACTGAACGAATATTGATAATTTCTGCGTTGATATGCAATATTCCCATTGTCAATTTCGTGTTCAAGACTAACACGGGTATCGGTGTCCGACGGGAGGGATTCAGGTTCAAGATATCTGTTGCCACAAACATAGTGTTGGAAAATTGGTAGTTTACTTGTTCAGCTGGCGATACCCTGACTAGTTGACTCTTTCTATGCGGTATGCTTGTGAAGTGAAAGTTTTATAACTTTCGCTCCTAGTAGGCATGAAGTTTGGTATGACGTGTTTACCCCCTAACCAGCAGATTAAACTCCGCTTAAAGACAACTTCGGGATTGTTTTAAACGACGCAAAGCTTGCTATCTGTTCAAACGTAGCGTTTTAAAGAATGTATTGAATGAATTTTGTTAGTTCTGGTATATAGTTCATTTGTTTCGTTGACCTCCATTTGTCTCGTTTTATAAGTTTAGATTTATTAAGTTTCAGAGTACGTAACGTTTTTTGAAATATTATTTTGTTCTTGACGACTTATGTAATAAAAAAGACAATCTATAGTGCTAAAATAAGCTTATGATGAAACAATTGCAAACAATAAGAGGGCATCCAATTGCTATTTTCATGAAGGGTAGAAGTTTACGGAATGGTTTCTTAACAAGTTGAATATATAGTTAGCAGAAATAAATATGTGAAACAACAGTTCTTATTAAATGATTTCCCATATTTTTGAAAAATTAAATCTAAACACTTTTATTTTTAGGGGTGATTATTGTCTTCCGAAACCTTTCCGTGAAGCTATTAGTCTCACTGCAACAACTACCTAATTTTTGATAAGGAATAAACCATTCCCCCGCCCAAATTTTGTCCCCGCGTTAGGAAATATATATATATATATATATATATATATATATATATATATATATATATATATATATATATATATATATATATATATATATATATATATATATATATCTATATATATGTGTGTGTGTGTGTGTGTGTGTATGTGTCTATACACATACACGTACATATACACACGCGTGACTCACTTTGTTTCACCAAAATGGAAGTAAATATTTTAGGAGATAAATATATTCCTTTCAGTAAAAGGAAACACTTGACTGTACACATTTCACATTTAAATAGTACTAGCGACGCTGATAAACACCAAGGCAACGGTTTCACGCTGCTTATAAAAGGTCGATCTGCTAGTAGCTGCTCTTCTCTTTGAAGACACAGAACCGAAGGAGCGATAAGAGCTAGTGTGGCCCACGCTCCTAGCATCACATAGCTTTTACTGCCAAGGCGGTCAATTGTACCACTAGAACTATAGGACTTTAAGAGGAGTCCTCGACTGGCGCGTGGACGGCGCGCCGCACCGTTGTGAAACCTCATCTAGAATTGGCCAGTGTTCAGCACATCGCAACGTATCGCGTTATTGCAGAACCCGCTAAAACTAATCGAGATAATATCGAGAATAGAGGGGAAATAATGTCTAACACGTGAGCTCTGTATGGTCTCAAGTGCTTGGGATTGTTTACAAATGTCCTGGCAGCCTTCTGTGGCCCATTCTGCTATAATAAATAATCAGTAGAGGCAAGGTTTACGGTTTAATTTTCAGAACAAATTTGGATTTAAAATTCAAGATCTCAGTAATGTTTTTCAGAGTTGGTAATTTTGCTGAGGGACAAACGATGGATAGGTACGGAGTGGTAAGAGACAGTCTGTAGGAGCCAGTTGTACGTGTCAGTTGTATGTAATTGGTCAGGTGAATGGAGTTGTTGAAATAAATACGTACTGTGAATTAGTATATAAGGACGGCTTATTATTTCAACAAATTCACCAAAGTTACAATATTCTCTTAGTTTTTTAGGGAAGGATATATATGTTTAAATTGATACATAAACATATATCCGTGTAAACTCTGCAACTTATACCTTAACTATAACAAGAGAACATGAATGCAATAAAGTAGCATTGTCAAGAAATAAATAACCAGGTTTTAGGTTTTGGAATCATTGTGACGCAAATTTCGAAGTTTTCCAACAATATCTATCTACTTTAGTCCGTACCTAAAAATAAATATGGGGGTGTAATATCTAAATATAAATAATCCGAGAAAAAATAAAACAGAAAGCCGGAATTTCGGATGGCAAATTTAATTTCACTACATGAAGGTGTATTTAGATTTTATTGCTAGTTAGCACAATCTCGCGTATAATAATATAGAAATGACGTCAAAGGCCACACGCACGTTGAATAAACTGAGAACTCAGCAGAACTTGTAATTAATTAAAGATTCGTTACATTGGGCCAATTAAAGTTAACTTTTAAGAGTGTTGAAACGTTTACACTGGCTTTCAGTTATACAAAAGTTTCCATATTAAGAATAGTAAAGATGGCTCCAAAATTTCCGAAAGAAAACTTTATGCAGTTTTCACTTATCGTGAAGGGCCTATACAGTATCATATCGGAAGCTTGACGCAGCTTGTATTCACCTAAGGCTCCTTTCACACGGGAGATTTGTCTACCGGCGACAGCTAATACATACGAAAGAATGGTAGCGTTCACACGTTAGACTGTCGCCATTGTGTAGCCGGAAGACAAGATATCAGTCGCCCGGTACCTGCTGTCTCGGAGAGATCACCTCAACTAGTCCCCGGGGCGAAGTGTCTAGACAGCGCACATAAAACAAGACAGCTGCACTGTGTCCTGGATAGCAATGTACGTGCTAGGACTTCAATCCCTGCACACCAAGCTTATATCCACAGAGTTTAACTGTTTTTTAAATAATTTATTTTATTTAATCGAGAGAAGATATAAAAATTTGTTTGTCAGTTTTGTTTAAAATGGTTTTCACCGTGATAGAAAATTTTTCCAAGACAAGAAATTATACGGTTTCGTCTGAAAATGCAATTACCCATAATTGCGTTAATTACATAGTTAGCTAAAACCGTAGTATTTACTGTCTTGAAAAATTCAGCGGTCATGGAGAAGACGGTTTGAAACTAAACTCCTGACAAAATTTTGATATCTGTTCTCGTTTAGGTGTTAAAAAATTCATATCGGGTGAAAAAATACAACCAGAAGTAATTTTAGTTAAAGAACTTCCTTCTCAATATATGGTGTTGTAAAATTGTGTGTCAATATTTTGGGTGCACAGTCCTCACATATAGGAGAACAAAAACTATTATAGGGCGTTCGGGATAAAGTAAGCACTAAAAATTTACCCTTCGAAAAATATCAGTAGCCATTACTGCATGTAATTTAACAGGAACAATAGTTGCCTTCCAGCTTGTATAGCTGGCAGCGAATTACTGTATAATGTTCCGTGTATTTTCTTACTTAAATACAACAATACTGAAATAAAATTAACTGAAATCGACATATTTGTACTTTATTTTATTAATAAACTTTCTTTTTACCAAATTATAAAGACTTCTATCGACTGTACAATTTATCTAATACGCGCAAACATCAAGTGACGTGTCCAGAGAGGTTAGACATTTCTCGTCGTTAGCCGTTACGCGCGGAAATATACGAATTGGCTGAAAAGAGAACTTGAACAGTGCGATTTTGAGTGCTCACTTTATCCCGAACCGTCTATACATGATCTTAGGAGCGAAAATGCACAGTTTCTGCTCTACAGTTCTCCGTACATGACGTACAGTGTTCGTGGCGCGCTGGCTAGATCATGTTACTGTGGAATGTTGTTGCAGCTGTTATTGGCAGCTACATAGCACAGATAACCCGCATGCAATGACAGAGTACTTTGTATTGTAGTGCAGAAACGGTGCATTTTCGGACCTATGTTAATATTACATTTTTGTTCCTTTAGACGTGAGGATTGTTCCCTCGAAATTTTGGAATTCTATTTCGTAACATCCTGTATATCAACTTTAAAGGTAACTCTTTTATAAAATAACTAACGTGAAATTTCGTACCGGATACTGCTAAATTGAAAGCTTAGACATCTGTAGTACTGTACTTAATATCTTAAATGAAACTTTAGAATTCATAATTCATATCAACCATTAAGAATATGTATGTATCTTTTTCCTTCGGAAAATTTTGTTTTGTGGAAGTATTCCTTAAGGTGGCCGTCTGGTGGCCGCCGTTTTTCGTCTTGCGGCTTCTCTCTTTCTGAAATCCAGTGATGGTCTGTGGCGGCTCTCTGAACTAAACGCTGCTCCTCGTTCCTTTTTCCGTCCCTTCGCTTCATCGCTCTCCCCTCTTCGCATCGTCCGGCCCTCCTCCTTCCAGTTTTCGCAGAAATCCTGATGACCTGTCCCTTCCCAGCGGGTGTTTGTGGTGGGGGAAGTGTTGTATTCAAGACGCTCGCAGCAGGACTGGCGCTTTATACTCGGCCAGGGATTTTCCAGCCCTAATACTGTTGGGATCGGAGCTCACGAGCTACACTCCAACCTTTCCATAGTCTAGACTGATTGATCCAGACTTACTCTCAAATTGATGATGGCAACGAATTTTCGTTTAGTTTGAATAATGACGAACAATATAATTTGAGATTTTTTTGTTAGTAAAAATCAATGTTAACCGCTTATAGGACTTGAAAAACTAAGATTCGCTGTAAAAGCCTTCCTTTTTCCCCCTAAGTTGTAAGATTATTCGCGTATTAAAACTTTGTACTACTCTGGTTGTAATATTGACAGCCGGCTTCATGTTGTCTGGTGAACGTATTGGTTATCTGACTGATGTATTTCTGAGATATGTTAGTCATAGAAACATATTCATTTAGAAGTTATTCGTGTAAAGGAAATCACCACAGCGGATGTGTAGTGCTGCACACAATAAGCTAATGAGAATATTACACTTGCACTTTTCAACAAGACATTACAATTAAGTGACGGATGTACCGACGGGGACACAACGTACGGTTTGCATCGACATGAAAAATATACTGAAATAATAAAACACAGTATGATTAAAATACAAGGGATATCATTGTTTATTATTCGCACTAGCAACATTAGTAACTTAGCACAAACGATATGACATTTTTATCACAGAAATCTAGTATATAAAACATGTACATAATACACCATGAAAAACATCATGTAAGTACTTATTACTGTACTAATACATTGCACATGGTGACACAACAGCACTGTATATAAGTCCCATCTTTTTGATTTCGAAATTTTTAATGGTGTTTTCAGTTTTTAAAACACAGTAAAACATACAAATATTGTAAGTGTATAGTTACACTCAACATCAGTGGAAACAGTGCTGCTAGGCCTAAACAATTTATAAATTTACAGAACTTGTTTTACATTGCAAACCGTATATGCCTCTTGCTCCATTTGGGATCGCAAGTATACTTTATTAATGGAACTGAGATAAACACGAATCATGATATTGCATTAGTAAAATACGGTTAATTAGTGGGAATGTTGTAAATAGTTACTGTAAAGTTAAACACATGTAAATGCACACACAACCTAAAAATATGCTCGTAAAACAGATGCAACACATTCATACGAAATCATAACAATTGGAATCGTCTTAAGGTATTAAATACTGCAAAAAGAGAAAAATAATATCAGAGAGGATACAAAAATATACTACAATTAAATTCACATATTTGTAATTTTACTTTTGTTTACTCTGGCTTCTTCAAGATTTTTGAAACAGTAAATCTTGGTAAGACATCAAAAATATTAATACTACGAAGCATATTCTCATGTAAGATACATTTGTTAGTACGATCAAACAGTGACAGGTGGCATATTTGCACATAAAATCATTCATTGTTTACTTAATTACACTCTAAATCCGAATCAGTGATATTCACAGATTGCCTGCGATTTTTCACTGATTCCATCTGATGAAACTGCTCCATCGGGAATGTGTAGAAAACTGCAGATTGCATTAGTTAAATAATCCACGAACTGAAACAATGAAAAATATAAAGACTTTCAGAATTCGTAGATTACTTTGCCGGAATACGGATTCGAACCCAGTGCCTTTGTTTTCTGAAATACTATGTCCTAACCAATACGTTACCGTGTGTTATGATTGATTGTAAGTTATACAGACTATTTAAGTTGAATTCAAAAGTTGTAAGCAGTGATATATATATATATACATATATATATATATATATATATATATATATATATATCTGTGTGTGTGTTATTATTTCTGCGAACGTTTTCAAAATTAATTCTTATTTCTATTTATTTTTACGATCACTGAGCTCATGTGCTCTAGTTCAAATGCTGTAACGCGTCTTGTCATTATGCATGAACATGCCTGTTACACTTTATAATAATTAAAGATTATTTGTTTACATCATCGTAAGACTTGTAAAAATAATTAACTTACTTAAGTGCGAAATTGGTCTACACGAAGACTGATATCACGAGAAAATTTTGTTTTATTGAATATGCTTAATATCAATGACTCCACAAATTGAATCTGCTGTTGTGTATGAATGTCAATTTTACTGAAGGAATTATGCTGATTGAACAGTGATATTTAGTTAATAATTCAATCTGTAACATAATCTGTTGTTTTTCACTGTTTATCCGTCATTACAAAACGAAAGAACAGATTAACCAGTGAAAAACCTTGTAACTTATTTAATCTGTTGAAATTTCACTGATTCAAATTTATAGTGTAGTTTCTGGATCAGTAATGAGCACTTTTACTTTGGTGTTTCGGTATTGTGTGCTGGTAAAGATAAAGGTTCTCTGATCGGCATGATTCTTGGTACCCGAGGATCAATATTTCGGGCAACAGACATTCCATGTAAAATCTGTTGAGTCCCTCTTCCATTTTATTTTTCCAAAACTTGTCATTTCTTCGCAATTTTTGAACAAGCATTCCACGGGGCGTCCACAGTACAAACAAGCAATAACTCCGCTTTGTTATCCGCAATTGTCCTTGAACCTTGCACATGAAGGGATGTGTTTCTTTTAGTTTCATTTTGCCCTCTGAAATTGTGCAAAATACAACCTTAGGCTGCATTACTGCATCTTCGGTCGGGTGTGCGCTTCTCTTCAACTGCAAAGGCATTTTATTTCAATTATTCCGTCATCCTCAAGAAGGCCATCTGGCGATGCACCAAGCCACGGAAATTCCTCATCAATGGATAACCCACATGGCGTCACTTTCTTTCTTACGTACTCTTCAAGAGATGCTATTGCAAGTCGTTCTTTCTCAATGCCATATTTTGTTGAGGTAGAGCCTTTGAAGGTGTTGTATAGCAAACTGGTAACTGTCTTTGCACAGGCTGTTGTTGCACGCATGTGGCATATCTTTCCAAAATAGGAAGCTGTTGATCTTTTTTGACCTTTCATTGTGCCATACATGTGAATGGCTTTGTGAGGCTGTGGCATTTTGTAGAATATTTATTTGTGCTTCACTCATTTTAAGGTTTTCGAGAAATTCTGCTTTTTTTTTTTTTTTTTTT
>PNEQ01099779.1:0-49155 GCA_003012365.1 Medauroidea extradentata | reverse complement strand
TTTCATCATGTTTCGGATATGCTTTTAGTCACGTAGGCCACCCTCGAAGGGTTAAGACGCAGTTGGGACAGGTATCTATGACGTAGTTTAGGCGGATTTCCCACTATGAGCCACCCGGGCTTTGAGTCATCGGCCAGCCCTCAAGGTGTAACGAAACAGTCGCCGACCGCTGGCCTCCAGGAACATGGCACGCAACACTATATAATTGTGAATTATATGTTTTTTTCCCTATATACTTTTTTCTCTATGAAATGAGATGGTTATTATTAATCAGAACTTTAATTCAGTTAGTGAAAATTTGTTATCATTGCTGTAATTTAAACTAAATAATAGTTGTGGTTAAATAATAACTGGGAATTCACTGCAAATAAACACTGTATAAAGTGACTGATTACAACATATGAAGTAACCAAAATTTTGAGATTATGAAGATTAGTTAATGTTACAGTTATCTGTGGTGGCCCGAGACATAATAAACTATTTTGGTCATAGCTCCAAAAATGTTGGCCGCCGCTGGCCTAGCTTGTCTTGGCCGGGCTGGAGCATACGACGTGGACGTGCCAGCTTTGTCTCAGACTTCCGCAGACAATTGTCGCCGTAATTGGAAAGGATGGCGCCGGAGACGACGGGGGTTCGTCGCACATCGATCCCGGGGACGTCCCAGCAGACAGTGCCAGGCCGTCGCCTCTCCGCTCGGCGTCACGGCGGTGAACGGCCTACTAGCTCTGAGTCACTGGCGAATGTTCATTTGTCGCCCTAGACGCCATGTATTTTACGGTAACAAACACGTCCTAATTTAAGATAAGTCCTCGCCTCGCGCATAGACGGTGTTGTAGCGTGTCACGCGCATTAGTTTCTAACTTATTCATAATACGTTTATCTACAAAAAGGACACACACGTGAAACTATGCTTCTATGGTTTAAAAATTCCATTTCCCTTTTTAGAAGGTTTGTTAACGTCCTCCGTTTTTACGCCGTTAATCTTAATAAGGGACGGCTTACAAACTATCTCTACCTAAGAAAACGACACATCCATGCCCGTGCTGGGATTCGAACCCAGGACCTCTCGCACAGTATACCAGCGCCTAACCGACTACAATACGGAGACCGGCAGGTCACTTGTTAGAAACATGATATGCTGGCCTCTCAAAATGGCTAAAAACCAGCTTTTCTTTAGACTGCTGTAGCTCCGAAAATACCGCTTGATTTCGTAACGTGCACAGCGAGAGGTATGCGTTGACCTTTACCTCTTCATACTATCCGAAAATAAAATTTTAGGGTCACCGCTTAAAGTCACACAGGAAAAAGACTGTAACGAAAACCTTGCACGCCAGTTTGGTGCGCTGTGGATAGAGGCGATATGGTTCCTGTCGGGAGTGGTACTCTGGCTCTTATAGCTCGGCTGTTCCCACTCGTTAAATAAACGTGGATATTAATACCTGTGAAGGCTCCTCGTAAGACGTTTCGTATGTTCATCGACATGCTACTGGCCTAGAGATGATTGTATATCGCGAACATTTTTTGGGCCATCATACTCTTGAAAACACTGTAGTTTTTTGTGACATATATGTATGTTTGGGCGATAAACGTCTCACACAACGTAGCTGTCTACAGACCAATAATAGGCATCAAACATTACAATAGCGGGATTTTTATTGGCTCAGTCAAACAGGGCACCAGCTTTACGTACCAGCGATAGCCAGTAAATTTTTTCACAAACTGAACTACGTTGAATATCAACAAACAGTCAGTTTTTCCCCCCGATAGACCAACATCTCTAAGTATTATTTATACCTTTACGGACGAAAAACACATACCCGCAAGGGACTTGGAGATGTGAGCAGATAGTCTACTTGCAGGCCGAGAACAGGGTCCATGGTCCATGGTCTTGCCTATATAGGCGCCGTGACGCCGCGCGGATTTCTTCTCTAGACCTGCCAGACTACGTGACGTAGGCGTAGGACTTCGCATTTGTGCTTACGTACATTTGCGAGCTACATTTGTATTGTAACCCCGAAAATACTTTACGTGGGAGATGTATATGCACGGTTAGTAGCAGGGACCGCGATGGCCGAATGATCAGGCTAAGGTTAATTCTACTATAGGTTAGAAAGATCATTTTTAACAGTTTGGTACAGGGAAAGTTTCTCCCGCTTGAGCGCTAGTATCGGTAATGAGCGCAAACTGACCAATCACAGAGTTGTCCTGAATTTTGAGTTAGACCTACGTAAGTTGATAATTTAAAACGCGAAATCGGTTTATCTTCACTTTAAAATTAAGTTAAACGACTTCTGTAGTTTCCAAGTTTATTTAATTTTAATTTTACACAGTTTCGTATTTTTCTGGTCCCTTACCGATAGCAACGAATCTAGCAGCAGAAATTTTCCCTATGCCAAACTCGCCCATAAGAAAACACATTTTCTTTCTAACCTGTAGTAGAATTAACCTTACTCAAACCACTCGCCTCCCACCAAGGCGATCAGTTTCGACTTCCGGCGGGATCGATTCCGGATGTTCGCGTGCGGGAATCGTGCCGGACGATGACGTTGGTCGGCGGGTTTTCTCGGGGATCTTCCGTTTCCCCCGCCCTTATCATTCCGGTGCTGCTCCATACTCACCTCGTGTCACCCTTCAGCAGCGCTGAAGACCTAGAGGTTAAGAGGCCATTCCAGTGTTTCAGGCGCATGTATGCAGCCCGCATTAAAACCATATAAATCAAGGCTAATTTTTATTTTCGCTATAGCAATAAGAGTATAGGTCGTTCGGGATAAAGTGAGCACTAAATATTTAACCTTTGAAAAATATCACCAGCTGTTGCTGCACATAATTCAACATTAACTCTAGTTGCCTTACTGCTTGTGCGGTTGGCAGCGAAATCACGCAATATAGTTTCATGTATTTTCATATTTAAATACAACCATACTGAAACAAAATCAACTAACATCGACATAATTGTATTTTATGTAAGTAATAAATTTTAATTTATCAAACTGTATAGAGTCCTACGACAGCAGAATTTAACTTAACACGCGTAAACATCAAGTGACGTGGCCAGAGATGTTCGACGTTTCCCGGCGTTAGCCGTTTCGCGTGGAAAGATACGAGCTGGATGAAAATATGACTTCAGCAGTGCTCAATTTATTCAGAACCGCCTATATTACACTTATCAATATTATTTTAGCGTTTTATAAGAGACACAGTCGTTCCTATTTTCGCTGCGTTCTCCAAAGTCAATTATAAACAATGAGTCAATGATTGACTACAAATTTCGTATCACGTTAATAATGTAACCGTTTGTTATACTTGATTTTGCAGAATGCAGTGAAAATTAGAACGATCGTATCTTTGATAAAATGCGAAGATAATATTGACATGTGTAATACTATTGTTGTTCGATAGTAAGATTAGCCTAGATTTATATGGGGTTAATGCGGGTTGCATACATGCGTCCGGAAACACTGGAACGGCCAAAATCTCTAACTCACTCACGGTTAGTCGCAAGCCATGAAAGGTTTCTGTTAGGCGTTGTAAGAGGCTGAATCGGCTTTAGTTCGATCCTCGCTCTCTTCGTCTCTGTACGAATGATGATTTCGATAGTTCTGAAACCGAGCAAGGTGGCGCAGCGGTTAACGCATCCGTCTCTCATTCGATGGGAACCGGACTCGATTCCTGGCTACCGCCGTATTGATGTCGCATTTTCCGTGGTTTCCCGAATTCGTTCTGCGCGAACGCTGTGATGTTTCCGTAAGGGAGGAGGCGTGTTAGATAATTTTCTTGTATTTTTAAGTTTTCGAGCCATAACCTTTATTCAACTTGTATTATCAAAATTTTCTTTTTGAAAAGTCATAGGACATATTCGTGATAAACTCTTTGACATAAATAATAGTGGAATCTTTCATTAATTTGTCATGCAGAATCTCTGCAAAAGAATTATAGGTTAGCTTTCAAGATTGATTACTATTCCAATATAAGATTATAACACTATTATTAACTCCAACATTCATCACAAATGTCTTCTATGACTCGATGTTATTGCAACATTTACCAAAAATTGTTTAAAACAGAAGCTATTGCAGAAAATCGATAAATAACATTTAACATCTAGCTATCCCTCTTAATATGGGCCTTGGGCGGTTTCTTGTCTTCTGTAAAGTCGTGTGCAACCATCTCTAATGATCTCGCTGTCGACGAGATGAGTTCTTCCGGTTAGGTATATTTCTAAAAGCCAGATTTATGCTAGCAAGCTAGCGCACAACTCTGTGAATCACTGAACTGAATAAACACACATGTATTACCCTGGATTGTAACTCGCAAAGGGGGCGCGATGGTGTAATTGCCATACCACTTGCTGTCTACCACAGCAATCAGTGTTCTGTTCCCGGCGCAGTCGCTTCAATTTTTGCACGCGGAAAACGTGCGGACATACTGTTACTTGGCAGGTTTCCCAGGGGTAGTTACATTTTCCTCGTCCCTGAATTCCATAGTTGCTTTATTATTATTATTATTATTATTATTATTATCTCACTGTAGCACCCTGAACCTCGTGAGCACAATCATTTGTGGCGACCCTTCTACCATGACTATATATTCCAACTGCTATAGGCAGCACAGCGGGGCGACATTAGATAAGGTTGTGCGGTGGATATTTTGAAAAATCGTACTCTCTGTTTGCCAACATAACTATAATGAACTTCCCTGCACATGAATTTGAAATCTAGCAAAGCATTGTAATGTTACTAGAGTCTAACCAGTTCGGCTGAGAAGAGTATTTGAAACCCCTGCCAGCATTATGTAGCACACAATACAAAATATTATTTTTTAATGGTATGAAAAAAACATTTTTTCAGGAATAATGTCGGCACTACTGCCGAACGGTATTTGTCGTTTACACTAACTAATTTTAATTGAACATGCTTCCAATTATGGCAACCCTTTGGGGACGTGGTTGGCTCAGTGGCTAGAGCACTAGCCTTCCACCAAGCCGATCCAGGTTCGAATTCCTGAGAGGTCGGTCCCCAGATGTTCGCATGTGGGAATCGTGCCGGACGATGCCGCTGGTCGGCGATTTTTTCCGGGGATGTCCAGTTTCACACGCCTCTTCATTCCGGCGCTGCTCCATACGTCACCCCTCACCAGCGCTAACCACATAGGTAGATGTTAATTGCTTACCAAAATCTCTTCACTTCACTTATTCCCTTTATGAACTCTGTGGCTTTAGGTACCAATGCAATCATCAGGGCTTGTAATTTTTCAGTGATTCTATAGATCAACGTGCGACGAAGCCGTAGGATTTTTCTCCAGTTCAGCGTCACTGAAGTCGGTCATCGTCGCTCGACTTTCGCGCGACATCCGCGGGCGGTGGACGTACGGACGCGAAGATTGTCGCCACGCGACGAGACGTCCGAGAAAGCACGAGATCCTTCGTGACGGAATGCCTGGCCGCGACGACTATGGGTCGTCGTGCGGTGTCCGTCACTTTCCCGACGGCGCGGACGTCCTTGGCAAAGAAAGCGTCGCGACACGCGCACGACACGCCACGCCTCCCACGCCGTCGTCCAAGGACGTGCTCCTGTATAATCTGGTGCGCGAGAGAAGTCTCCGCGGAGCCGCTTGAGGCAAGAGCGATACACGTCGCACGGCTCGGACAAATTGTTTGAGAGATGATGGTTTATCGCGGGAAAACTTGACTAATAGCTGGATTTCAACGTACGTTCAGCTTACAAAGCTTTCGCTTGTACGTAGAGTTGTTACCCTATTTGACTGAGCCAATAAGAGTCCCGATATTGTAACATTTGATGCCTGTTATTGGACTGAAGACAGTTACGTTGTTTCAGACGTACATCACCCAGTTATGTATGTTGCAAGAAACTACAGTGTTTTCAAGGGTATGTTGGCCCAAAACATTTTCGCGATATACCATCACCTCTTATGATGGCACATGGACGTCGTGGGGTGTGAGTCGTTTTGTCTCGGTTGCAATTGAAATTTGAAAGGAATACCTCAGTAAATAATATTTGTCGTATCTATAGACATTAATAGTTAAAGCCACTGGTTCTTATTTAGTTACACTGTTTTTGCGAATATAGGTAATTTTTTTTTTAATCCGGGAAGGCGGCAAATTTCATAAAACCGCTGCATATATTTTTTAAAAATTGGTTTTACAATGTAGCCTAGTTTTCAAATGAAAAAAATATATATAAATTTAGTTAGTTTGAGTGGAGTGGTTGTTGTGGGAGAAATGCTACCCAGAACGTAATATCTTTAAATAAAAAAATGTTTGGTCTTTAATGGTTTTCACACTGTTCAGTGTGTAGTTATTGAATATCGGGTGGTAATTTATATTATATTTAATGGAACTAAAGTTATCAGCCAATTTTTTTTAAGGTAGCATTGCTCTAATGATGATCACTTTACGGGCAAATTGAAAATACATTTTTGGAAACAAACAGCTGGCAAAATTAAGGTGTCCGCCTGATCAGGCCAACGATCGGTGTGCAGAGCTTCGGCCGCTACAAGAGTATTCGAAAACTGCTCAATGTCTACTTGACGAATTGTATTTAAAAATGTTAGGGATGTAAATACCAATTTCAGGTTCACTACTACTCATTAAGGCATAGGGCCTATTTTATACTGGCCGAAAATGGCGAAAGTGATGGATTTGTGGTTATTTTTAGGAATGAAAATCTTGGCGCAGCGTCTTTTAACAGGTTTAGATGTGTACAATAAACCTTAATTTTAATAGTAAGCTATAAAATAATATGATGCCCACTGAATGTCTAATATAGGCGAGTTTTCGACGAGAGGACTGCACGCCGGTTCAATTACTTGCGCGCATAGAGGCTTGAGTGAGGCGTGGAACGCATGCTGTGTCATCCTTACTGCTTCTGGGCTTCAGACGAGTAAAATACGGCCATTCAGGCGGTCGCCTTAAGGCCTCGCTCTTTAGTTTTACAGTTGATTAGAAATTTTTTTAAAAGTAAATTAATACATACATCAAAAATTCATTCTTTCAGTTTTAACACTTCAATATCATCGTTTGTATCGGAATTTTTCTGTTGCAATACACCAAACGGATTTTTACATTTTTGCCCCTGAAATATCACCTATTTCGTTGTCAAAATAAGCCAAAATGAAGAAAAATACTTTTTTTTAGCTAGCAAACGGTACATTATTTTAAAAAACGCTCTGGCAACATTGTGTATCGTATGACTGTACACAGTCTCGAATTTTTTTCAAAGCATTTGGTTAAAAAATATTTGAGTTATTTGTAATTGTTTGAAATAAATTAAAGATCATGACCTTAACACACTCCGTCCTGAATCACCCTGTGTATCTAGATGGACTGCTCCGCCGCTAGCAGGAACAGGTTAGGCATCTCTGCGTCCTCCCCACCCCCCGGCCAACAATGAACCAGTCTTGCCTGTGCGTGGGTGTAATCTTCTTGGTTGGTCGGTGCATTGACTCTGACGGGGAGTGGAGAGGTGGAGCACAACAATGGACTCCTCACCTATCCCTTTCAGACTTTTGTATGACCGGCGTTAGTGTGGTCTAGCTGACGTGTGTGTGTGTTTGACTCTTCGATTGTAAGAGAATAGCTCAGTCTGACAGTTCTTGGTTTGCAAGGCCCTCACCTGCATGATAGTTCATGGACCTCGGATGCCCCTGGTGTATCTACATGACTGACACAATCTTCAATTTATTATCAATTGTTTGGCGTGTAAAGTGTTCAAGAATTGTCTCATGTTGATTACAAAATTAATTTCATTTTAACATACCGTAAACCGGGTTTACTTTGACCTTGTAGGGTAACTTTGACAACTCAACATTTTGGTATTTATATCGTTTAGTGACGAAAGTTTCAAACGTTCACTATAAGGATGAAATACATTGTTTTAAAACACTCGGCTCAGATTTTGTTTGTTTACCAGAAAAACAAAAAAACTAATAATGTGAGTGGTCAAAGTAACCCCTATTGACGGTACATTTTTAGGGTTGGTCATCGTTTTTCCAGCCTGGTCTTCGCATTGCGGAGCGTGTGTGCGTGCGTGTGTGATAGCGTTTGTGCAGGCGGATGGCAAAACCTTTGAGAAAGCGGTGCGGGGGGCGAGGTTACTAGTACTGCCGGTACCTCGCGGATCGAATTACTGACACGTTATCTTCATTGGACAAGCACTGGCTGCCACACTGTAAATAAGATTTGTTTTTAAAAATTATTGTAAACTATATTATAACATTTTTTCAGTCAGGTGCTACGTGAATAATGTCGGAAATATTTAAAGTAGATTTTAAAAAATTGGAAACAAATGCAGTTAACACGTGTGAATAGTGTGTTCGTTTGAAAGAAACTTTTTTGGCATCCTGCCACATTTTTATTCTCTTACAAAGAAGGATATGTGTTAAAAGATTGACTTATATATCTGTTGGCTTCGAAGTTCCCAAGTCCCAAACGGATGAACCGATTTCAAATATTTTAAAATTTATAAGCTAGTTTCATCGTAATGGTACTTAGCTGCTTTTGATTAAATCTGTCTAGCTATTTAAAAGTTATGAACCCTTTTCCGAATTGGCGTGAGAAGTTCTTAGACATTAAATGGGTTATTTACTGTACTTCTGTGTTTTATTTATTCAAAATTGACTTGAATTCAGCAAATATTTGTAAATCAAATGGTCCTGCAATGATATGGTAAGGTTTACCTGGTTCTGATCCTGTACGCTTTCGCGTAGTGCCATTCATTGCAGTTTAGTACGAATTGTAATTAGTTACAAATATTTAATAAGATATATAATGTATATGTATGTGCGTGTCTGTGCATTAGGCCTTATATGAGTTATATACACAGTACACACGAATTTCAGAAGATTCATATTTTGTACGGCGAATATTTTTGGTCATAAAACTTTATTCGTTTTGTAAGCCTGTTGTTTATTTTTAAGTTGTAAAAATTGTGTACTAAAATATTACAAAGTGTATTAAAAATAATTATATTACTTATGTGTTAAAGTATTAGTAGGTCTACGTTTTTTTATAAAAACAAATACTTTAATACACTTATAAACTCTATTTAATATTAAATAATATTTAATTTGATACAAAAGTTTACAAAAGTTATAGAAATATTTATGTTAAAAATGCTACATATAAAACTTAAATAAATTTAAAATAAAACAGATTAATAAAACGACCCCTCGAAAAGTAGAGTTTAAAAAAATATTAACAGTTTCAAATTTTTGTTGATACCCGAGTTATTATTCAGGGGAACGCGAAACAAACAAAATAGGTAGTTAATGTAAATTATATTGA
Organism: Medauroidea extradentata; assembly: GCA_003012365.1. NCBI lineage: Eukaryota > Metazoa > Arthropoda > Insecta > Phasmatodea > Phasmatidae > Medauroidea > Medauroidea extradentata. The sequence continues at coordinate 39,854 of PNEQ01099779.1, read as the reverse complement.
AACATAATAGAACAAATCGAGACAAAATTCACAAATAACGTATCAACACAGAAATAATAATTAAAATTTAATTTATGATTTGGACTTTATATTTTAGAATTGTCATACAGTTAATTTACACAAAATATGCATTAATTTTATTGCATTTACCAGTGTTTATTTGTTTTAAGCTTGCTTTTTAAAAACTGTCTGGTTTGTTTACTTAGCGGCCCGCAGACGCATATAAGATTCATTTTAAATATTTAAGTTTTTCTTTTAATGTCCCCTTAAAATATTTTCATTGGAACCGTTTGCGAGCATACTGAATGCAGGTTGGTCTACGTATCCAATGAAACATACTCGGTCAAATATAAGTATGTATGTGTTGGTTTCATAAGTACCTACTTAGCAGCTAATTAGCTATAAATGTCGACTTTAATATAGCCAGGAATATTCTTCGGTGGGAAAGGAAATTGAAAGAGAGAAAGATAGATGCTAAAACTTCCTGGTGTAGTTTTATAGAGCCTACAGTTCATCGTATAATACATAATAACTTTATGGTTTGCTGTTTTTAGTAACATATTAAACTCACAATTAACACAAGAATAACGAGTGCTATAAATAGCTTCCCCTGTTAGTTCATCGTGATGTGCAGTCATTTTTTTGTTAATTTTTCTTCTCTGTCTCAGCTGGTAGGAAGTCGCAGCCACGCTTCTAGTGAAGTGTTGTAATAAATAAAGAAAACATAAGTATGTTACACAGTAAAAATCTTATATCTCCCATTAAATATGCAAATGTGTTAGCTAAATTTTATTTTAATTTTACTAATAAGCTATGTCTGATTATACCTACTTATTCAAGACTGTATGGATACCACATTAAATTATTGTATTCTTTAAGAAATACTTTTAGAATCTGAAATTTCAGAAAATCCTGCAACATTACAAATTGGCCTGATTGACATTAAATTTACAAGAAATTCATCGGGTAGATAATTCAGCAATGTTGTGTGTATTCCCATTAAATTTCTTGTACATTTGAGGTCTAGGTGTATAAATGTTCGTAGTTTCACAAACATTTTTTGGCTACAAAGTGTTTAAAGTATTGTGCAAACACACACACACACACACAATCACACTTACTTGTATGTATAAGCAAGACGAAAATATGCTTTCCAATAAATAAATAAAAAGATATACACACACACACAGATGAGAAAGATTGGTCGGCGCTCAACATCGAGGTCTTTAGCGTTGGTGAGAGGTGAAATGAGGAGAATGTGGGAGCAGCGCATTAATGAAGGGGCGGGGATAAACAGCATATTCCTAAAAAAAATAAAATAAAAAATAAATAAATAAATAAAAGAAAAAAAACGAAACACGCCGACCAACGGTATGATCCGGGGCACGATTCCCAAGTGGGAAACTTAGGGGACATACCCCGCCTGGAATCGAATCCGGGTCGTTTTGGTGGGAGACAAATGGTCTGACCTTTCGGCCACCACGGCAAGAAGAAGAGAACGAGGAAGGATAGCTACACAATCTACTTCTGCAAAGTTCTGAAGCAGGTTCACCCAGACACTGGAATATCGTCTAAAGTCATGAGCATCATGAACAATTTCGTGAACGACGTTTTCGAGCGCGCCGCAGCAGTGGCCAGCCGCCTCGCACACTACAACCTGCGCTCCACCATCACCGCAGCCGCGAGATACAGACGGCCATCAGGCTTCTTCTTCCCGGGGAACTGGCCAAGCACTCTGTCAGCGAGGTAACCAAGGCAGCCATCGAGCACATCAGCTCCAAGTGAGCTGCCTCGCTGCATTTCGCCTTGCTTTCGTCGCTAGTTTGAAATTCGCCTTTCTCTCCAGCTGTGTTGTGTTCGCGGTGACGACGCACCATGACTCGGCGCGGCGCCTCCCTCATCTGTCATGCTGCAGCTGCAGCCGGAAGTCGCACGCCGTCTCTGAAGATGCTGTTGGCGTCCGCTGGCCGTTAGGACTCGTGTCGTCAACCCCCCTCCCCCTCCTCATAACCTTCTAACACCCTTCAGTCATGTGCGCTGTGAAATGCTTACCGGCATAGTGTTGAGAGCTTGCCAATGACTAGGATTTTCTTTTCTACATGCATTTGTGAAAGTAAATATTTGTGTTGTATGAGTGAATGATAATGAACCTTAAGCTGTCCACATTAAAGGCGCTGCCTACCGCGTGTATCAAATGCGTTGCAGTGTGTTCGTAAATACGTTTTTTTTTAAAGAAACTACATATGCCCATTGTGCCGATGAACGAAACGAAAACACACTTCGGACAAAGATGGAATGACATGGTTAAGACACAATACCAATTGAAAACGTTGTTTCGAAGCTCTCCAACATAGCCTTAAAACTGACGTACTTCAGTATGTACTAACCGGTTGTATGCGAAACTCAGATATAAAAGTGCAATAAACTTTGCTACGAACTTTCCATCACTAAAATCGGCGGGAATCTTGCACGCTAGCTCAACGCTTGGTTTGTAGAGGCGATGCTTAATTTTGTGCGTGCTTCAAGGTCGCATTTATAGCTTCGTCACCTCTTCTAACACTCAAACGCACATGAAGGCCGCCCCCTTAAGAGTGCGTGGTAGATAAATAAACGCTGAAAATATCAATTGATTTCTACGCTTTTTTCGAATCCAATATGTATGAAATACTCAATGAGAATCCTAGATAATGGTATTTGCCAGAATTACTAATTCGTTACGTGTGATCTCTTGCGCCGCATTTAAATGCACGAGGTTCCGGCGTCAGAGATTGTGCCTCAGAAGTTCGTAACATTGGAAACTATTTTGTTTAAAACGGTGACTAAAATTGTTATCTAGGATTGCTGTTGTTTAATTTTCGCAAATTAGCTTCAAGAAACCTACAGTTATAGATTAATGCTTTTTACCGTTGAATTATGTACCGCGCCCTCTGAAGAGTATTATGTACCGGTTACAAATTGCCGCGTTTCACGTGTGGGAACAGCGGCGCGTTAAGAGCCGGACTACCACGCAAGTGACATTGGAAAGACCTAATTCTGCCCAAGTAATTTGAAAAGGATTATACGCTGCGGCCAACCTTTGAGAACTATTCTTACAAAAATTGGAAAAAACATATCGGTAGGGACCTGAAAAATTCGCGTTTTCTTTTGACCCCAAACTAGAATTCCGGCAACTGTAAGTTCGTGCCACTTTCACAATTGGCCTGTGACTTATTTGACACTTCCTGGAAGTGGCTTAGCCAATAGTACAGAAGCAACTAAATGCAGGCCCATATCACTGCGTCATCGAGCAGCCGGTGAGCAGATAATGTCTGCTTGAATACACAAGTGTTCTTGGAGGCTAGCCTACAGTTAAGTGAACCTGTGAATTTTTCCGGTCTCGACATATCGGACGTCGCGTATTAGATGTATTTTAGCCTACATGAGTGGGCGGCATTTTCTGGGGAGATTTTTAAATGCAACAAGAGCAATTATACGTTACAATTGCATTAGGAACACTTTTGAACATTTTGCAAGCGAATAGTCTCCAGGCATGTTCAAACAGCTGCTAGGCCTATTACGAAACGGACAAGGGATACTGTGCTGCCACAATCAAAATTTAAACGTTCAAATAAAAAATGGATTTCCGCAATTTTCGTTGCGAAAACTTGCGTAGCGATACATCGTGTTGCATGCTATTGTTCTGTGAGATATTTTTCCGGTAATCAACGTTTTTTTTCTAATACCATGTGATTACTGGAGTCACGTAGGCGTGACAGAAGTGACAAGATCACCGCGACATGGAAAACAAAAGATGTCCGCCAATCAGCACCGATGTTTCTGTGACGTCAACGCGACAGACATGGCGAGCGTGATGCAAATTCAGAATATAAATTATATCGATAATGTTCGAGTCAGTCGGAGTTAAAATTTGCGCTCAAATGTGTGTGGAATTGGTGAGTTGGTAGTAAATTTTGTTTATTTTTTTTAAAAGAGATATTTTCGTTGGTTATCATAAGCAAATAATTATCTTTTAAACAAACATGTAATTGTGCCTCAGTCATAGTAGATGTTAGTATGTGGTGACAATGAACTGTTTACATGCAATTATTTTTTTTAGTGTTTGTCGTGCGACAGCCAAACTCTTATTCTCAATAACGATAATTTCATCGTTTTTGTCTAGTCGCTCTGTTGCGCCTGCGTGATTCCACCAGTATACTTCGGGTATCTTCGGTAAGTAATCGTTTTCTCTATTCGAATGGCGGAGGCCTGATGGGGTTACTGGTTCTCTGGAGTTGTGGGTCGGCTCAGCTGGAATGTCTCCGGCTGGAATCTCGTCTCGCCGGCGAGTTCAACGGTGCTCCGGTGACGAAGACGTCCGAGCGGTCCGGCGGGGAAAATAGAGCGGCCCGTTCCTCTAGCTCCGAAAATACACGAGCGCGAGGCGGAAATACACGAGTGTGCGGCGCGTGCGTCCTCAGCGGCCAATATATAACTTTCTCAGTCGTATCCAGAGATTAGAGAAACATACATACAGGTGGAGCCCGACGTAAATTCTACGGCGTGGGATGTGAGCAGAGGACCATCCACCATACATCTATACGTGAAAACTGTTGTTGGTTACGATAGCAACGGGTTGGTCAACCATAACCTCATTTCTCTGTACACCTACGATTACAATCCCTCATATTGATCCGTGAATAAACAACAGTGTATGTTGCTAATGCTCCGTCTGTATTTTTATCTCATCTCAGGTTGTATCAAGTGCCTGCAATTCTAAAGAGGTAAACGAATTCTTACTGAAGAAACCTGAAGTGTAGGTCGACTGTAAGCCTTAATTTTTCACGGGCGATATTAAAAACTTCTCTAGTCTGCATACGTACACGTACACACATAAAACATTGTATAGGCCTATACTAAGTGATTGTTGAATTCATGTATAGGAAATTCTTTTATTTATGTTACCGTATACACGTACGAATTAATAAATGCCTATTTATATGCTGCGTAATACAATAACCTACGTCCAAAGTAATATTGACTTGGAAGGTTTATTTCGTGTTGACCACAAAATAATGTAAATTAAACAGTACGTGTTAATTAATACATGCGTGCTTCAATTTTCACCACCTTTAAAATGTTCTACTGACGGGAATGATACTGTAAAAATAATTATCTTGCACATATATACTAAGATTTGCAATGAAACAAAAACCAACTTCCGGATAAGCAATGCGGAATGAGGTAGGAAGAATCCGAAGCATTAAAATAAAAGAAACAAGCTGGTAAAGATATTTTCAGCACTGGTATAGCCAATGTACTTAATGGCAGAAATGATGATGTGAAGACCATAGAAATAAATGTTTTTCGACTTCGTTATGGTATTATCTCTGAGCCACATGAAAATTCTCTGAATACAACAAAATATTAAGGTGGTGGATTTCCTAGATAAATTGGATTTATGCTCATCTCCTCGTAACTAATTGTATTATTAAGTGGCAATTATGACATGCATACGCATTTGATATATTTTAAAAGCAATGTTTATGAAATATAAATTTTAAATTTAAATAACTGTTGAGACATTCTCTAATGTCTTACTTGGATTTGTTTTTAAAACTTGAATAAGCTAAAAACTTATGTGACGAACACTTTTAACAAAATCAAAGATATTAAGGAAATTAGACCTTAAAGTTTTTAGTATTATCTTAAAGTTTTCAACAAAAAATGAATTGTAATTCAAGAATCTGTATCAATACTAGAATTAATATTAATAAGAAGTCATCTCAGTTTAAAATTGGGCTATGTTCTTTCGTTTATATTTTCGCCACTAACCCACTCAGCAACAGGGTCACCCAATTTTGTGATTGGGCTCTCGTGATTATATTTAATTCCTGCTCCCTTGCACATTCGCTTTCCAATATTAGTTTAGAAAGGTCCACTGTTAGATGCTGAAAGTGTGCCGCTTTTTATCGCTCCTTTCTTCGGCTACGTGACGGGTGAAAATGTCCACTCGCCTGTGTCGGCTGCAGTGGGGGAAGGGGGTGTCGTTTGTGAAATTGATCATTGTCGCTGGACGTGTGGATAGCGTTTACTATCCTTCTGGTTACATGTAAGATCCTGGAGAAAGAACGGGCCTCGCACTGTTGCTACACATGCCGAAATGTAGGTGTCGTGTACGTTTTTTTTTTTTTGTTCTGGTACACGAAAACGTTTGAAAAGCTATTAAGTTTTTTTTTTATGGTAGCGTGCCTTATTATTAATGAGAAAATAAGATTTTTATCATCTTCTGCAATAATCTCGTATGTTCCATCTGGAAATAACGATCCAGTTGCGAGTTGTAACGGTAGGTGCGTATAGCCCATTTTCGGTAAATGAAGACTTTTATAAACCCTCCTGTCGTCCATTAAGACTTCCGCCTCGGTAGACGTATTTTGCGAAGTATGAAAATAAGATTTGCACCGTCCTGCAAGAATCTCATATGCTCCATCTAGAAGCAATGGACCAGTTGCGAGTTGTAACGGTAGGTACATATAGCCCATTTTCGGTAAGTGAAGACTTTTATAAACCCTCCTATTGGGCATTAAGGTGGCCGCCTGGGTAGACGTATTTTGCGCGTTCGAGTAAAATAACTACCGAGAGATAAGAGCAACGCGATATATGTATCAGTCCTCACCTTAGTCTTTAGGCGCAAGTCAGTGAACAGGCGTGCAGTCTCTCGTCGATAATTCGCCTCTATGAGACATTCAGTGCGATCCTGTCATTCTATGACGTAATGATTTGAAATAAAGGTATGTTGTACCCGCCAATGCCTTTTTTTTTTTTTTTTAATATTCTGAACCGGGCTAATGATGCCTAAAAATATCGCAAATACACACGTTTTTTTCCGCTTTCGGACGCGACAGCATTAATCTTAAAGCTAAATGGAGGAACTGAAAAGGGTAAATACCCGTTTTACGTTTTCTAAATTCTATTTGTAAGCTTGTATCTTTCACGTACGTCGAGTATTTTTCAAATAAACGTGTGTCGGCCGAAGCTCTCCTCGGCCGTTCGGCAGCCTGGGTTGGCGGCCACCTAAACCAACAATAATCAGGTCCATATTTTACTGCAACCACATACGTGAACTTTTCAGAGTAAGAAATCGTACAAATTATTATTGATTATTTTAAATATGATGGATGATAAAAATTGACTGAAATAAAACAGAAGGACGTTAAGAAACTTAAAAAAAATGTCCTCACTTTACCGTGAACAGTACGAAGTAAGGCTGCTTTGGGGTTACTAAACAATCATAATTTTATAGCTTACCGTATTCTGTTCAACTTGCGGACATAAAGTTTGGTAACTTTTTCGTCCGAAATACATCCTGTAAGATAGTTACTGCGTAATGAAATAAAAAATAATAATTTTACTAATTTTGTAACTTACTCTTAATAAAAACCAACTCATTTAAAGAAAAACTCATCGTGACAAACTTACTCAGTAGGGTCTTGGTGACAATTATAATTTATCTTGCGGAAAGGTTTTTGAGTTTTAAAAAAAAATTAACAATGTAATAACTTATTTGCATTATTATTTTTCCAAGGGTGACTTCATGTATCCCATTAAATAACACGGGATCTATATTCGCTGTTTAGGCTATACAATTGTATTGAATCAAAATTACATTACATTATGCCTATGCCATTAAAACGAAAGAGAGTGGCTAAAAATGCGGCAGGTTGGTTAAACCGTTATGTTTAATACTGTTATTTTATTTTCTCTATTGACTTCTAAACCTGGAGATTATAGAAAATTGTAACGTAACGACGTAAGTTAAGGATAGTAGGCTTCACGTCTCGTCAACAGAGAGGTCATTAGAGACAGGACGTATAACTTAGTACAATGACAGGAGCTGGGAGAGGAGTCGACCACGGCTTTTTGCTAAGTAATCATTCCAGCATTCGCCTGGAACGATTTCGGGAATCCACGGAAAACCGAAATCAGGATGGCCGGAGCCGAGGATTGAACCGTGGTCCTCCCGAATGGGAGTCCAACATGTTACCATTGCGCCGCCTCGTTGTGTAACAACGTCGTGTTAATGTACCGTAGACCAGTGGCGCGTGTGACGGTCCCAACCCTCTGGGTCTCAGGGGTGCAGAATATGTCCGATCAAGGGAACGAGGTTTGGGGAAATCAGAATACATCAGGGGGAAATTTTGTTGAGAAAAAAAAAATCAGTATCTGCACGTGCACGTAAATGAGCTGCTGCACTCGCATACAAGCCATACTGTCACATATTGTCCTTTGGTAAGAATGGTTGTTATTAATTTTTAACATAGTAAAATTACCCTTTAACGTGTTAAAAAGTGAGCAATGGCTTTGGAGGAAAATTTCAGGTCAAAATATTATGATCTGGGGAAATATTCATCCCAAATTCATTTTATGCACCCCTACTGGGTCTCAGTGCGATAAGTTGGTATGCTATGTATTATTAAGCATCTTGCAAGGCCACAAGTGATATAGATCGTTCGGGATAAAGTGAGCACCAAATTTTTAACCTTTGAAAAAATCACTAGCCTTTACTGCGTATAGTTCAACATTTACTATAGTTGCCTTACTGCTTGTACGGTTGGCAACAAAATTACGCAAAATAGTCTCGTGTACTTTCCTATTTAAATACAACAATACTGTAAGAAAATAAACGGAAATGGTCATAATTGTTTTTTATCTAATAAATAAACTTTTTAAACTAAACTTTATCGATTACTACTGACGGCACAATTTATCTTATACGCGCAAACATCAAGTGACGTGTCCAGAGAGGTTACACATTTCCCGTCGTTAGACGTTACGTGCGGAAAGATACCAGTTGGGTGAAAATAGAACTTAATCAGGGCTTTTTTGAGTGCTCACTTTATCATGAACCACCTATAGTCCCCGCCCCCTGGAACTCAGTGGCCAGGATAACCTTGACCCAAGGGATAGCTTTGTCTCGCTTAATAATTTTTATTGTGTCATACTGCGATGGGCCCGAGTGTTAAAATAATTACATCATGAGATTTTTAAATGTTTGTTGCAATGGGAGTTTACAATTAGAATTTATTGGTTTGTGGACGTACGCGCCATTGCACATGTTTTGCTGATCAAACCTGTGTTGGATGACAAATAACGAAAAACGAATAAGAAAATATATGTATAAAACGCACACAAAAATAGAAATAAAAAAAAGATAATCCCAGAGGATTTCTGTCAGTTTTTTTTTTCAACATAATTGTTACTATAGACAACAAAGAATTCTGGAAATAGAATGCAGTCGAATATCGTGACAGCACCCAGACACAGAAGACAGACACAAATATAGAACCAGATTCCCAATATGAAAAAAGATGGAAATAGACAAGAAAACAATGAACAGTGGACAACAAACACAAGACAGTAGACAACACAACGCAAGTTAAAACCAACGAAATTACAATTTTCCCACTCGGTTATAAGTTTAACATGTCTTCATTCAACAGCAATGATTATGAGTTTTCAACCCATGGGTTGGTTTGAACCTCAGGGGATCATCTGAGGCCCTATCGATACTGCGATGAGTGGTTCGTCTATGCCTTCCGCAGTGCGGGGATGAAGGGACAACACAACGCCCATTCCTGAACCCGGGGAGGGGACTATACATTTCCCTACCCTGCTGAGAATCGAACCTGGGACCCTTCACCTACCGACCAGGAGTCCTAACAACTGAGCCAAGCGTTCGGACCATTACATCGATATAGAAAGCAATCATTTGTGAAGGACAAAATTATTCCGCGGTATCAAAATAATCCCGGTTTACGGTATTTTGTGTTACGTAGCACAAACAACATTGGGTAATAGGTACCAGAATTCTGGCACGTCTATAGCAACCACGAGAAAGAATAGAGATGCAGACCGCGCTCGGCTGGTTCGCAATACGCAAGGTGTGAAGAACGTCGGTTCCTGCCGTGAAAGAGGAGGATGTTTAAGGTTTTCTCCATTCCGCCGGACGGCTCCACGCCTCTCCTTGTGTTCGGATGTGGAAATTAACAGTCGCCGCTGGAGGAAGACGTGACCGGGCTGTAAAACTGAGCGTTACACTTGAGTCGCTCTCTAAACTCTCTGGTTTCCAAGTTCTTGCCTCAGATGTTTGGAAGCTTTCTCTGACACGTTTACGGTCTTGGCGAGGTGACGCCAAACAAGAATAATTGTTATTAGGGCCAATGATTCTATTGTTTTACATTTGTTGAAATGTTAGGAACACTTCGAACAGAAACCCTGAATGTTCTGCAGCTGTAATATTTTATAGGAATTTTAATTTTTTTGTGAGAGTTTAAAAAAGTAATGCAAGGTTAGTGACTTCTTGCGAATATTGGGAGGATATCACGTTACAATTGTTGTTGTCGGTAGTTTTTAATTACTCCGTTATTAAGTCGTTACTGCTCATGTAAGATGGTAAGAATGTGATTCCCTTGTTTTATAAGTTCACAGTAACTTACACTTGCATATAATTTCTTACAACTCCTCGTTCTCTCCACCAAACTATTTGCAGAGAATGTAAAGAATTTATATTCAAGTTTTTAAAATGTTTTTTTTTTCAAATTACTGGTCATGAATAAATAAAATAATTAATTTAAATAAATATAAATAAATATATATAGACTATGTGAATTTTGGACAAATAGACGAATTTGTGTGAATTTTTTTTTTAATATTTCCCGAATAAAATTTAGAAAATTTTATTTAAGGGCACCGCCTACCTGCGCGTTAGAGGCTCAGAAATGACGAAGACATAAGGGCGACTTTGAAACGCCCATCAAACGCCGCATCGCCTCAACGATCCCAGCTCTGAAATAGCGTGCAAGGTTCCCGGAGAATCGTTTTTACTATGAGACAATAAACGGTGACCATATAATTTTATTGGTGTAAAGTCTGTACCAAAGTTCACTGCACTTCGCAATCTGAGTTTTACATACTTCTGTTAGTACATTTTGAAGTACGGCAGTCTGAAATATGTTGGGAGGTTCCAACCTTGTCTGAAGTGTGTTTTCTTTTCGTACGTTGGCACAATGGACACACGTGGAATTGTTTCGTAGGAAAAATTAGTTTTTATGAACACACTCAACGCATTTGAAGGGGGGGGGGGTAGACGGCCGCCTTAAGAGTGTTCAAATGCGATAAAGTCATAATTTTATATTTATTTGAAATAGTCCTATTAGTTTTGCAGACTATACTTGTGAGTGCAGTTTCCTCTTACGAAACAATTTTAGCTGGCGTAGTTTTCTCATAACGGTGCGTCAATGTCAAAATTTGCATGTTCTGCTGCCATGCAACTAGTGAAAACCAATTGACGTACTTACGTGAAATAATTCACAGTGAAATAACATACTATGGTCTACGTAATAAAACATTTGAAAAATTCCTACGAACTGTTTTTGTATTTTGAAAAAAAATAATTGCTGAATTTGCAAACTTTTTTCTGTACATTGCGCATTTTTTTAAATTCAAAATATTACGTTGTGGGTTTTTTAAATGTTTTATTGCATAGTTAATTCACAGTGAATTATTTTGTTTAACAGTTGGTTTTCACTATTTGTATGGCAGTGTAACAAGCAAATTTAGATTTTGACACCCCGTTATGAGAAAACTGTGAGAGCTAAAATTGTTTCGTAAGAGTAAAATGTACTCATAAGTATCGTCTACAAAACTAACAACGTTTCAAAAAATATAAAATTATGATTTTATCGCACTTGAACACCCGTAAGAGGGCGTGGTACATAATTCAACGCTAAAAGCATTAATCTATTACTGAAGGTTTGTTGAAGCCAATGTGCGAAAATTAAACAATAGCAATCCTAGACAATAGTTTTAGCCAACGTTTTAAACAAAATTGTTTCCAGTGTTACGAACTTCTGAGGTACAATCTCTGACGCCGGAACCTCCTGCGTTTAACTGCGGCGCAAGAGATAACGCGTAACGAATTAGTAATTCTGGATAATTATTTACTCATAAAGTTGGCAAATACCATTATCTAAGATTGTCTTTGAGTATTTTATCCATATTGACTTCGAAAAAAGCGTAGAAATCAATTGATGTTTTCAGCGTTTACTTATCTTATACGCACTCTTAAGGTGAAGAAATAGCTGGAAATGTTGTCTATAATTTAATGTAGTACTATATTCCTGTAATAGTTTTCAGTGTTGTATAATCCGAAGACAACGAGCGAGATCAGTGCCTGAAAGTACGTGGACTCTTAGGTCGATTCTTGCTCTCTCGCCGTTTACTTCACCATCTCTATGCGCAGGTCTCTCAACGTGCATCAGCCTTCCCATCGAAAAATCCTCTCAGTTCAACACTTTTTAAAAACCTTGTTTAGTTGCATGTTTCTGTCCGCGTGGTAATAATAAAACGAATAAAATCCAACGGATACACGACTAGCGTAAACTATTTTCGTGTGATGCCTTCAATTGATTAGAAACATGCAATTTTTTTCTAGTTGTGCAAAAATTGCAATTTCATTGATCCAAGAAAATGTGAAATTTCTATACTTAATCCAATGTCCCTTTTGCAGTAAAGTACTGGATTTTTGTTTGTTGGTGGTTTAAAAAATGTGTATACATGCACAACGTAAAACGAAAACTAGTTATTGCTATTGCTTTCTAATATTTTGTTTTGTCATAAGAAACCATCTGGAAAAAATAAGTTGGAGAGCTAAAAAAAACATAACCCAAACTCATTCATTATAACATATGATGCGGTCAGAACAAAAGTGGTATATGGCCATAAACACAGTTCGCTGCTTTTCGGTTTAAAATGAGTATGTAAATAAGAATTTTATCATAAATTTAGTTAACACAGCGTAGGTTATATTCAAACAACTTTTTGTAATTTTCGAGAAAGAGAAATAAAGGTTTTTCTTCTTGCAAACATATTTAACATAGGAATATAAATTTTTGAACCTACACCACTTGTGTTCTGAGTGCATCTTATATATGTGTGTATATATATATACATATATATATATATACACACATATATATATACACACACATACATATAAATCTATGTGTGTATGTATGTTCCCTATGTATGGACTCCAAAACGGCTGGAGCGATTTTGATGAAATTTTCAGGCAATCTTCAGATTAGCCCAGCGGTGATCCTACGAAGTTTGGTAGCGATCAGATCAACATAATTTTTTTTTTTGCCAATTTTGTGTTATATTTTGCCTACAAATTAATAAATAATAAATAAATCAATAATAATAAAAACTTTAATTAAGTAGGATCGAGACTTGGAAGTGTGCGGCATTTCAATGCATAGACTTCAATTCTCGGCTATATATACTTAATCTGTGCTACCCGGGTCACTATTATATATATATATATATATAATATACTATAATAGGACTCAAGATTTGGTAGTTGTTTAGTGAGGGAGGCAGTTTCTCACCTAGTACTGATGTCTTTTCAGATGACACGACCGTAATTGCTGAGTACCATCCTCCACCTCTTCTCCAAACTCTTCTCCAAACCAGCGGATGTATGGAAGAAGGACTTTTTTTTTTCATCCTATCATTAGCATAATTTCGGGTCGCGATTGTAGGCAAATGTAGTCTTTGTTGGTCTTCGTGTGCCACGCAGACAACACAACACAAAACAATACATGTTCTTCAACATCATCACCTATACCCTCTCATTTCACCTATGATATGGTAGTAAGGTAGTGACCTTACATTTAGTACGTATAAAAGAGACTAAGAGAAGCACGCTGGAAATCTAAACAAAAGTGCAGCCGAAAACACAATACTATTTTGAATTTGATTTGCTCATTACCCAGAGACACTTTCCAGGTTCAGCTGTTCAGTTTCGTCACATGGCTGATTGTTCTTCGTATCCTTGCGCTTCATGAATGAAAATTTTGAAAAACCTATCTAGGCCTACATATTCACAACCACATTATTTTTGTGTGTTGGTATCCTATTTAAGCCGTGTTCGCGAGTTTTATTTTATAAATCCGAATATGGAGCAAATATCGTAAAGCTGTCACATAGGCGTGTTAATTTTTTTCATATGTAAGCATAGTTACGTTTTTTTTAACAAAAAAAAGTGTATTTTTTTATAAGTTACTGAATTTAAAAATTTTTTTAAGATGGTAACTAATCATATGTGCATTATTATCTGTTTTGAAAAATACTAACTAAGCTACATAGTAAAAAAAATTTCCACGCATGTAAGTGACGGTTTTACGAGACATCCTGGTTATGTTTGAAAAATTATCAAAAAAATGTGAAAAAATAGGAGCCTGTGGCCTTAAGAGTTAGTGTACGGTAGCTTTCTCTTTACGTTTGAGTCACGGAAACGGGGCAGACGATAGGTCGAACATAACACGTCCGTCTTAACACCTCATCGCCTCTAAGCGCGAAGGACTAAACTAGTGTGCGGTGTTTTCGTAGAATGTGTTCAAGCGATGACCATGTTGTTTTATTTATGTAAATTTTGTGGTAATGTTCAATGCAGGTTTATATGTCTTAGTTTCACGATTACGATCGATATTTTTTCAGCTACAGCAACGTGAACAAGCCATTTTTAGCACTTTTGAGGAGCTTGGGGATTATGTTTTTAATAAGCGGACGGCATTGTTTAAATCATAGGGACACGGTTTGAAGTGTGTCATCTTTTCGGAGATAAACGTACTGGAAACATTTTTAATAGTTACACAAGAAAAAATACTTTGCGTACCACGCTACAACACGGCGCGCAAGGGCCACTGCCTCTTTACTGTGAACGAAATTCGGCCAGCGCTCAACGTATAAGTCTTTAGCACGGTGAATGGTGGGGTGGAGGGAAGGCGAGATGGATCAGCACCGGAATGAAGGGACGGATGAAACAAGAGATCCCCAATAAAACCCGCCAACTAGCGGCATCGTCCGACACGGTTCCCACATGCGAAAATCCCGGTCTGTCCCGCCGAGAATCAAATCCGGATCGCCTCGCTGGGTGAACGAGTGCCTGTGGCCTTAAGAGGAACCCTAAATTTGCTAAGGACTTTGAACAAAATATGTGATAGTTGGTTCATTTATTTTATGGGGACGAGTGAAATGAAGCAGCTCTTTTTAAATAATTTTAAGTTTCTGTGGGGTAAATTAAACATTTAACAAGAAGCTTTGCATAAAAATGATTACTTTTAATGGCTTTATATTACTTTAAGTGCCATTGTTTTAACTATGACAGTCCGAGCAGTCACAGGAAAAAATATTTCTAGACGGCTGATGTAGATAATGCCCATGTAGACCAAATTGTGAATTATTCATTTTCGAAAGGGGGAAAAAAAAAGACTGACACAGTTTCATCATTTTTAAAAGATAATAATAAGACATTTTATTAATAATGACAATTACAATAATAATATATTGTAAAACTGGCTCTTTTGAATAAATAAGTTATATATATATATATATATATATATATATATATATGAATTTCCTGTTAAACTTTTGTACAGGTGCATTATTTGATTTCTGAGAAAATAGAACAAATACACGCAAATGCTGATTTGAAGATTTCTCCCAGCTAGTGGACGTAATTATACTGACTGCAAATTACGAGAGCGTGGTTTTTCTGCGGTAATTGTTGCGCAAGTACTCTACCTTGCGATGGCAAAAAGCTGCCGTAATAAAGGAGTTAACGTACCTGGTCCAGTTAATTGGCTACACGGCCACAACACAGCGCATTAATATCACGTGCTGGGCGGGCCAGGCATGCTTGGAAACGGTCCAACTCCGCTGCCCATACAAGAGAACCTGCGTGTAGCAAGAGTTTCTATTCTGCGGTGACCAATACCGGCCGTATCCTCACCACATATGGTAAGGCGGTTGTTAATAATTATTCTGCCGTAATGAAAACACATTATGGGTCATTAAGCCTGGCATCGCACGAACATCTTGTAAATCTTAACCATGCAGACGTATATGTGATCGTTGTCATGAGTGTTTTCAGGTTACGAAAGCAATAAAAAAATTATTAAAGAACTCATAAAATAATATTGCGAGACAGCGATCGACCGCGCGTGTCACATGCGGCGATATGCAACTTTCCCCTCCACCGCTTAATGAGGTACGGCTTACAAACTGTCTCAACCTAAGAAAACTACACAAACGTCCATGCCCATGCTGGGATTCGAACCCAAGACCTCTCGCGCCGCAGGCTGGCTACGGAGGCCGGCACATATTCTTACATTAAAGGAGTTTTAGCAAATAATGTCTAGAGTAAATTTTCGGAGATACGCAAACCACGATGTAATAACACCATTATTTTATTTAAAATTACTTCATAGAAATGTGTGGTCAAGGATCAGCACTCGTACAGGATGTTAATGAAAGACGTTTAAAACTCTGTGTCACGCTGTAAGGGGTGCTGAGACGAGTAAAATGATGCTGGCAATAACTGGCGCATTTTGTGACATCATTTCCCCATTCATTCTAGCTGTTCTCTTAGCTTGTGTGTGTATTTAGCAGTACTACAGAAATTACTAGTCTGGCAGTGCTAGTATGCTGGTGACGCCAGCAGAATCGAACCGAAGGGGCTTCAGCGGGAGACCAGTATTTTTTTTATACGTATCTGCGACTCGATGAACTGTTAGATCTGCCTATTTTATGCACTGGTTGACTTCTCAAAAATAATTATTTTCTACATCAACACAGATTTTGAACCTCACATACCACAACTTGTGTGCAGTTTATTCAGAAACTTCGCCACCAAGTGTCCTGTATCATTTTACTCGTCTTAGCATCCAGTGGCGTCGCGTGGAGTGTTCCAAGGTGTGCGGTGCGCAGCAATGACTATACGCAACACCGAGTTGCCTGAGGAACAATTTGACTTGTATGGTCAGGAACACTCCAAAGCCAGCAGCGTACAAGAGGCAAGGTACTTATAATATATACACCTTGGTCTCTGCAACAACACAACTGATCAAAGCGTATAGTCGCTGCTAATACCGCACGCCTTGTAACACAGCCACGCTACGCCAATGTTAGCATCCCCTATAGCGTGACAGAGAGTTTTAAACGTCATTCATTAACATTCTGTATAGATGCGAGGTATGAGCGGTAAAACAGCACGTCAGTTTAGTGACTTATGCTTAGTGGCAAGGTTAAGCCGTGATATAAATGCTGTGTCGTCACACATTAGGCCAGGAATTTTAATTTCCAGTTTCTTCTTAGCTTGATTGAGATTAGATTGTAAGAGATGTTCATGAGCGTGTACACCATATCCTTGACACTGTTGGAGCGCAACGTGCATAAAACTGACGAAGAAGCATTTGCGCTGTCATTTAAATCCCATATAAATTACGTCGGTCGAGGAGTAAGGCTTACGTCAAGCGGGGAGTAAAGCCAAATGTCTTATCTACTGAAACAATCGGGACTGGTTTTCCTGCTGCGAACGCCAACACGGCCTCCCTCCGCGGTTGTAAACTTCGGCTTTTTTTTTTTGTAACGTCTGTTCACTCTGGACCGTATTCAAGTGCAATAAAAACTACGCGTGCTGAATCAAGATGTGCTTAAGGCCCCCGCCTACTGGCCGTGTGTTTGTGTGGGTGAGGCACGGCGCCAAGGGCGATGTTGACCGACTCGTCTGGTGCGGTATCACCTCTACCGCTAGACACTGAAACGGCGTGCAGTGGTATCGTACATCATTCGCCTGACTGATACTCTCAGTGGTGACCCCCATGTTTTTATTGGCGGAAAGTTTTAAGCAAAGTCCATTGCATGTTTCTAGATTAGTTTCACACGAATCCCGCGAGTAATTTTTCAGATATAAAATGTCGAAAAATCTGTTATTAGTAATTTAAAGGGCTCCGAAATGAGTTTCTTATTGACGTGATGCTGTGAAGCTACCCTACCGTCACCATATGAAGTGTGTTTTCTTTTCTTTCATTGGAACTATTGGCACATGTAGAATAGTTTCGTTTTAAAAAACGTATTTAAGACCACACTGCACGCGTTTCAAGCGCGTCATTGGCTTCGCCCTTGATTTGTTAACGCAGGATAGGATTAAAGAACCACAAAAAAAACTGTATGACTGTAAAAAAAAACTCTACTTCTCAACTTTACCTAAATATTTTCCCACATCGTGTACAATAATCGAACGGACATTTGTTTGAAAATATTGACACACCAAAATTAAAGATTTAAGCCGTTTGCATCCCAGGCGATTGAATTGCGCGGAAGTGTGTTCGAAGACGGATTATTTGTTTACGAAACTATCAAGCCTGGCCCAAATGTTTTCCTACCAAAATAAAATATAGGCCTATACGGACGACGACGGAATAGTAATTTCAAAACAGTGCACCTTCTTTAAATTACATTTTTTAGCCATTCAAACATCGTCAACAGCTCATACTGATGTATCTCTGACGGTGTTAACTGAGTATAAACGAAACTACTATAAAGGATGTCCTGATAAAAACCACACAATGAAAACATCACTGTAGTTAGTCCCCTCTTGCGCTCTACAGATATCTCAGTTATCTTACTACTACTGTTTTGACCTGCATATTATGGGTGCAGGTTAAAATATCTAGCATTCCAAACATGATTCTACAGGCCTATACACAATTGATTACTTTAGCATTTGACTTTACGTTTCCGTTACTTTAAGTATTTTGTTAATACACAATACAAACGTAAAGTTAAAGTAATGACCAGTTTTTTAAACGGAAAAATTGTGAGATAAATCATTATATATTTGCTGTAAAACATAGCACGAAGAAATTAAATAATAAGCACAGTTATTGAAATATTTTCCATTTTTGATAATATTTTGCAGGACAAGAGCAATACCATCTATTGAGGAAACTTACAGTTCATCAACAAATACTTCTCAAATTCTATTTGCAAGTTTTTCGAATACATTTAAACCATATCTGTTAAATTTTTTATGAAATGTTAGTACTGGAGGGTAAAACGATGCACATAAATAAAGTTTTTTTTTATTATAGCATACATAATCAGCTGTTCTTTGCAAACGGCCATCTTGACTTTGACTTAAGGTTTTCAGTTTATCGAGAACGTAAAGTCAAGGCTGCTTGACATTACGTTTGGCGGCGCGGCGCCATTGTGTACGACCCCATAAGAAGCAATGTATTGAAAGCTATCGTAAAGTCAAATGCTAAAGTTTTATATTGTGTATAGGGCTTACGTTTACTTCCTGTAACGTATATAAAATAATACCTGGACGTCGAGCGCAAGAGGAGCTTTCTCCGTGCGGTGTTCCCATATAGTATCGTTCAAGTAAAATGTTGTCGTACATTTGCCACTTACATTTTCGTCTCCAATTCAGCCCAGAATTCACGTAGTGTGCTTAATTATGCTGTTTCTGGACAACCTGTATAGGCTTGAATTGGATTTTGCTGCTGAAAATATACGACACCAAAATAAAACATTAAATAAATAACGGATGGGGAGGACCCTAGGGCAAGACATCTCACTCCTGATTTGTCAACCTTCAGAACTGGACTACCGTACGTGTACAGCACAGCACATGCCATTACGGAGACGAAAACATTGTGTTACATACAATGCAGGATAACAATAACGTCACTAACACAAGACAAGACGGCACATAGATGACATAGTAACACAGTAGTTTTCATTGGTCGAGATTTTCTACTGTATTCTTCTGTATCTCGTTGTTGTGTCGTGTAGCCCTCTGTCTGTGTTGCTATCCTGTTCTTCTGTATAACTTTGTTTTCGCCACGGTAACTATGCTGTATTAACCGAGTGCCCTTATTTTTTTCTTCAGTTTTTTTTTTTTCGTTTTGTTTATTTGTTTTGTAACATCGTTTTAATTATTTTGTGTGATTTTACATAGTTCCTAGGGGGGTTTGTCACGTTTGATTCATTTATTTAGGCCTCCGAGTTCGCTACAGTTAAGTTCGGCTCGTTTCTTACATGGTTTTTGTCTAACTCTTGATTATCTGGAAAGGCTTGTGCTTAAGCGGCGTGTGTCAAATATTTCATTTAATCTTCATATTTAAAGCAATGCAAATTTTTTTTTAAATGTAAAAAGATCCTAAAATTTTAAAGTGAGGGGGAGAGGTGGAGTTGAAAGTCAAAAACCACTCCCTCTTTTACACGACCACGAGTAGCGCTGTAATGCAACATGTCGAGACAAATCTGCCGTTAACAATGCGACTTGTGTGCAAATTCTATTCATAACCAGAGTTTTTTTCCCGGAACAGAAAGTTAGGAGGTGGCCAGAAGGCATGATAAAGATAAAAAGAAACAGATTTATGTGTGGTTTGTGATGCTTTATCGCTTCATTCATGAGCCGTCTATGCGAAAACTCGGCGTGTGCGAGTGATCACAGCAACGAAAGTGCTCTCCTCGGATTAACAAGAGCGTGAAAGAAGTGAAGGGAGGTGGGGGAAATACCATACACGGAAAGAGAGAGAGAGAAAGAGAGAGAGAGAGAGCAACGACCATGTCACGACCGACTCGTAACGATGTGGATAACATCGGTTCGCCGCGCAGCTCGTGCTCCAGGCAATCGGTCAAGGAGACTTCGTACGGTCCGTCCATGTATCAGGTCTGCGGCTAATTGTACACTTTCGAAAGACTTACGCATTTGCTGTCTGTCCGCTCTATATTCTCCCGCCACATTAAAGGTAGACCATCCCATCTACCGCCATCTTGGATTAATTTACTGTTAAGTGAAGATATTTTTGTATATAGGTCTTTAGCGCTTGGGATGGGTGAGGGTGACATGATTTGATTATGGAGCAGCGTCGGAATGAAGGAGCGAGGGGAAACGGGAGATCCCACGGAAAACCCGCTGACCAGCGCCGTCGTCCGGTACGATTGTTACATGCAAAAATACGGGGATCATCTCCGCCGGGAATTGAACCCGGGTCGCCTTGGTGGGCGGCAAATGGTCTGACCATTTTTTATGTATTATGTTTCGTGTAGCGAGGCGAACGCTTCCGCATCACCACTGCACCAAACACTCCCCCCGTTAATGTGACTTATTTCAGTAACCTCGAGTTATTTTTATGAGACAATATTTGGAGGCAGTTTTAGAGACTTTTTGAACAAACACAAATTCACACACAACTAGACCTGGGAAGCAAACCCTGAAACCCATCGCACCAAAGTCGGCCGCTCATCCTACTGAGCTACGAGGGGTTGGCCGCCATTCGGCCACTGCGGCTCCTACAGACCTAGGGACCACAGGCTAGTAGCCTAGGGGAGGACTGTTGGCACATCTTCGGCTTAGAGGCAATGATGTAAGCGGCGAGAGAGCAAGAGTTGGCCTTTAAGGGCTTGTTCCGTAGTTTTTTTCAGACTGGAACCAATAACTCAAATATTTCTTAACCAAAAGTTTTGAAAAAATTTGAGTCAATGTGCAATCACACGATGCACAATACTGTGGAAGCGTTTTTAAAAATAATGTACCATTCGCTAGCAAAAAAAAAAATAGTTTCCTTCATTTTTGCTTATTTTCACGACGAAAAACGTGGTATTTGGGTAATGAAATCTAAAAAACCGTTCAGATTATTCTACAAAAAAATTCAGCTACAAATTATAACATATAAGTATCAAAACTGTTCAGCGAAATTTTGATATGAGTATTAGGTAGTAATAAAAAAAATTATTTTCGAAATCACTGTAAAACTCGGTAACAAAGCCTTAAGGCGTCCGCCTACCCCACACTTCAAATGCATTGCAGTGTGTTCGTAAACAGGTTTTTTCTACGAAAATATTCCACGTGTGCCCATTGTGCCAACGTACGAAAAGAAAAAAAACTTCAGACAAGGTCGGAACCTCATTGTTAAGACGCCATGCTCATTAAAAACACTATTTCTAAGCCCTCCAACATGGATAAAAACGGCCTTTACAGACTTCCGTACTTCAAAATGTACTAACTGGATGTATGTAAAACTCAGGTTGCGACCTGCATTGAACTTAGTTGCAGACTTTCCACCAATACAATTATATGGTCACCGCTTAGTGTCCCATAGAAAAAACCGTTCGGCGGGAAGCTTGCATGCAAGTTCAACGCTTGGCTCGTTGAGGCGACGCGGCATTTGATGCGGGCATTCAAGGTCGACCTTACTGCTCCGTCGCTTTTGAGCCTCTCACGCGATGGTAGGCGGCGCCCTTAAGGCGTCCACCTACTGGCCGTGTGTTGAGTGTGTGTGAGGCACGGCGCCAAGGGCGATGTTGACCGGCTCATCTGGCGCGGTATCACCTCTACCGCAAGACACAAACGGCGGGCAGAGGTATCGTAGATCACACGCCTGACTGACACTTTCTGTGGTGACCCTATTTTTTATTGGTGGAAACCTTTAAGCAAAGTCCATTGCATGTTTCTAGAGTAGTTTCACGTGAATCCCGCGAGTAGTTTTTCAGAAATAACAGCTTTAAAAAGTAGTTTTTAGCCATTTTGAGTGGCTCCGAAATGATTTTTCTAATCGACATGATGTTTTGAAACTACTCTTCAGTCATCGTTTGGAGTGCATTTTCTTTTCGTACATAGACACATTGGGCACATGTGGAATAGTTTCTTTAAAAAAACGTACTTAGGAACACGCTCCAACGCATTTTAAGCGCGTGGAAGGCGATGCCCTTAAGTCCGAATTCTCATTGGCCCCGACTACGCGCGTTGTAGTTTGAATATTCGAATTTGAAATCGGATGTACCTATTGTATTATGACAGAAAATTGTAGCTAGCTATGGCTATGGCGTGCACTCAATTCTACTTCAGGGACCGTGAAGAAAACTGATAGAAATATGGCATGTCTTTTTTTCGATGAATTCGATTTTGCTGTAATTATATTTTAATTAGTCTATATGTAATTTTAAAATCTATCATATGTATACTGACGTGGATAAACACTTTGTAACTTACACTCCCTGTAAAGTTATGTTTTTTACTCGGTTGATTAGTTTGAGATAAAATAGAACACATGGGAATACCAACTTGAATATTTCCTCTGAGACTTAAGTATTCGCACTCGCCAGGGCGCTGGGTAGAATACACCCTAAAGGGCGTCTATGTGGGGGAAAATCATAATTTTATAATTAAATGAAATAGTGTTAGTTTTGTGGATGTTATATGGGAGTACATTTTCCTCTAATAATAGAAAATTGGCTCAGTCAGTTTTACCATAATGGCACTTCAAAGTCAAAATGTGCACCTTTTTAGTTTTTATAAGCCGCTAAACCAGTGAACATAAATAAATTTAAAAGATCACACTGAAACTACATGTAACGAGCTATTACTTGACAGTTTTAAAATCATTACAAAATATTTTTGTATTAAATTTTTTTTTTAAATTTTGAATTTTTTTGCATCTTCTGTCGATTTAATTAATTTATGTTCATTGGTTTTTGCGGCTCATAAAAACTAAAAACGTGCAAATTTTAACTTTGGTGTCCCGTTATGGGAAAACTTGCTGAGGTAATTTTTTTCTTGTAAGAACAAAATATACTGCCATGTTACGTCTACAAAAGTAACATTATTTCATACAAATATAAAATTATGATTCCCCCCATCAGGACGCCCTTAAGGAGGCAGGGTTCTAGATTTGTTGATTTTGATTACTTGTAACTAATTTTTACGTCCTAATTTTGGAATTCAGAACCTGTAGTGAAAAAAAAAAAAAAATAAACATTAGTTAGCAGACTTTTTTTAAGTTTATGTCATCTGACTGTTGTCTATATTTGTAGACGTTAGGCTGAAATAAGTAAATAATTAGTTTATTTCCAATTATGATTACACAAATAGAAACCTTAAAGGTAATGTAAGAAATATGCTCTTAAAATATCTGTTGACACGTTCTCTATTTCCTACTTAGCTGTATTTTTAAATTATTAACATTTACGTTATGGAGAACTTTACAGTTTAATTTTAAAACTATTTTAATGAAACTTCCTTCTTAAAGGTGAGTGTTAGACAATTTTATTTTATTTTATTTTTTTCAGTTTTTGAGCCATAACATTTATTCAAATTGTATTATCATAAATTTATCTTCGATAAATCATAAGATATATTATTTGTAAACTGCTTGACATAAATAATAATGAAATGTTTCATTAATATGTCATGCATAATTATTGCAAGAGATTTTTTTTAAATTAACCTATACTTCTTGTTCAGTGATTCTGCATGACAAATTAATGAAATATTTCATTGTTATTTACGTCAAGCAGTTTATAAAGATTATATACCATGCTTTGTCGAAGAGAAAATTTTGTTAATACAATTTGAATAAATGTTACGGCTCAAAAACTGAAAAGACAATAAAATTGTCTATCACTCCCCCTTAAAGCGGCCACTTAGGTAGAAGTATTGTGCCTCCAGGTGCAGGTTAATAAATTGGCATGCAGTGAACTGCATGTATGATTTAACCTTACAACATTTTGCCACTAACACTTTCATTCTAATGTATCCCAGGATTCGCACGGTGTGCTCATTATGCTGTTGTTTCTGGACATTCTGTATACAGCTTAGATAAATGCTGCAGACTGCTCATCCTTTCTGGCCTGACGAGAACCTGAACTGTGGCGTAAGTGAACATGATGCGTGCTGCAACACATAGTTCACACATAGTTACCGCGCGAGAGATAACATCACCGGTGCAAGCCATTTTTCTAGACGAGGAAGCGAGGTTAAGGGTGTGAGAAACACGCATTGTTCCGGGCGGCAGTAGCCGCTCTTCCGGGCAACGTCTCGCCTGTCGGCAGGTTAATTAATACGCGCCGAAAATGTGCCGTTGATGAAGTTACAACCTGGACGAGCGGTCCTCATCACAGCTGCCAGATTGTGTTGTTGATACGAAACCGGTATAATTCTACTGGTTTGTTTGTATGGTCGTTGTATGGCGCGAAGTGTTTGAGGAGTTATAAATACACCTTATTTATTTTTAGGGAGTTGGTTAGGAACATAATTTCATAATCATCATATATAGTCATTTATTTCAGATTAATTTTTTTTTTGCTCTCATAGAGTTTGCAAAGTGACGTATTTAAGCAAGAATTTTTTAGCGTAACTTAAAGATAAAATAAGCAAAACAGTTTACATGAAATCCAAGAAGAGTTAATAGCCCTAAAGTGTTCCTGACAACAGATATTTTGCAAGGAATTTAGAGGCAGTTGAAAACAAATTATATATGATATCTGTATTTTATACAGGGCTTAACAGTCGTAAAAACGTTATGGATGTCTTGAAGTTGCTCATTGCAGCTTTCTTCAGTGCGAATTAGCTCATTTCTGTTACCGAGCAAGATTTCATCATTCGTGTTTCATAAAAATGATAAATCGTAATTTTGCTATGCCACTATTTGTAAATTACGGTGGGATCAAAATTAATTTCATTAAAAATATTTGCAAGTGGAACCTTTTGAATTAAATATTCTTTACATGCTCCATTGTGGCATTATGCCATCGCAAATAATTGTTAAGTGAAAAACAAAAGAAACAAACTAGAGTTTGACTGTAGCCTTCAGTCAACACATGATATTAACAAAAAAAATATAATATTTTCACAAAGAATTTTGTAAAACTACACAAACAAATAAAAACCAAGCGTTGAGAGGAGTCTTCGCCGGTATCGAATTGCCACCTGTGACGCGTGGGAACAGCGTAGTGATAAGAGCCAGTGTCCCACGCTTGACGAGAAGCATTTCGCCTCTATTCGCAGCGCGCCAAACTGGCGTGCAAGGTTTTCCTTGTAGTCTTCTTCCTACTGGATTTTAAGGGCGCGGTCTACCGCAATTTTCATCACCCATTTTTTATTTTTTATTCGTACCAGATTTTTTTTCTCATTTTAGACACGAAATATGACTAAATTTGGCTCGTATGAAATTTTTTTATCTCTCATAGTTTTCGCGTAATGGCTTATTAAAGTCATATTTTGCATGTTTCCGTTTTAACGACTACACTAAAACCAACAGAGATACCAAACTCAAAAAAATCACAGTGGATAAAGACATTGCAGGCTACAACGTTATGCTCATAAAAATAAATAATAAAAATTATTTGTATTTTTAAAAAAAATTATTGAATTTTTTTAAATTTTTATTTTTAGCTCCAGCATTTTTTTTAATTCAAATAATTTTTATTACTTTTTTATGATCATGTAGCCTGCAATGTCTTTATTCACTGTGATTTTTTTGAGTTCGGTATATCAGTTGGTTTTAGTGTAGTCGTTAATACGGAAACATGCAATATATGACTTCAACAAGCCATTACGCGAAAACTATGAGAGATACAAAAATTTCATAAGAGCGAAATTTAGTCACATTTTGTGTCTAAAATAAGAAAAAAATATAAATGGTACAAATAAAAATTAAATAATGTTGTTGAGAATTGCGGTAGACCGCACCCTCCTTGAGCGGTGACCACAACATTTTATTTTTGAATAGCATTAAATAAAGACCAATGCATGTCTCTCGTTTTGCACTTTACGAATTCAAGCAATATCTTCGTAGTTACAGCAGCCTTAAAAAACCGTTTTTAGTCATTTTGAGAGGCCCGAAAAGCATGTTTCTAACAAGCGTGCTGAATTTTTGAAGACATAGAATCATAGTTTGAAGTGTGTGTTCTTTTCGTAGGTAAACATAATATGAATAAGTTAAGCGGTTTCGCGTAAATAAGTATACGCGTGACACGCTGCAACGCCGTCCGTGCGCCAGTCCAGGACTCCCCCAAAAGAAAAATTAAGGTAAAGTTACAGGATAACACATTTAAAACAACATAGACAATTACTGAGGCGAAGACAAAGTTACACGCGGATGGATATCAACGACGTAATAGGCACAAAACTAAACGGCATGCAACACTCTTCCGAAGAAAACTACTGTGTCCTGAAATTGAGATTACGAAATTACGGCTTCATAACCCTACTTTTCTTGTAAAATGTAAATTTCAAAAACTAACTTCGAGTTCTAAATATTTAAAAGCCCGAAATTGGCACAGATTATGATAAGGTCTTGCGTACAATAATTTTTGCTGCAACGAGTAGCCTAATATTTAAAACTAAAATATTACACGTGACTTCTTTTAACATTTATTTTCCGTTCCAACTTCAGTGTCTGCAAACTTACTTAGTAGGCAGTTACTTAGGTTATAATCAGTAACCTACTGGGGCTACGTAAGTCTGATCAATCAGTCGCGTGACCAGGCTTGCTTGATCACCGGGTTGACGTTGCAAGTTATTCAGGATCTTGCGACTTACTGGACACTTGAAGACTATACTTGGGTTACTTTCTTAATCTGTTAAGCTTAAATGTTTAGGCCTCTCCAGTCTAACCACGTTAATTAATGCAATCGCTTAAGGGGTGTGGAAAGGTACGATGTCGAGCGAACGACTTAAGTACTCAATTGTCAATAAAATCTGAACTACTCATTAAATTCGATGAGATATTTTGCCGAGTAGATATTTTATCAGCAGGCCTTTATTTATACAGTACTATGCGGTAGTATGCTTTACTTTCGAGCAAAAAGTTTAAAACTGTTTTAAGAAAAATACAGGCTTGAAACCACAATATCGACAAAAATGGAAAACAGTAACTTTTATAATTTTTTAAATATGGTAATATCTAGGTCTCTATAATAACCAATTTAAAAAAATACTCTAGTTTTGATTTGAAAATAATTTTGCTATACAAAAATCTCTGGCGAGAGGTTTACGGATTTTAAAATTATTTTCAAATTAAAACGCGAGTATTTTTTTTTTTTAATTCGGTTATAATAGAGGCCTAGATATTATCATATTACGAATTATATAAATTACAGTTTTCCATTTTTGTAGATTTTGTGGTTTCAAGACCTAATCTTTCTAAAAACAGTTTTTGATATTTTACTCGAAAGTAAAGGATAGCCTACTACCGCATAGTGATATATGAATAAACGTCAGCTGATAAAATATCTACTGGGCAAAAAATCTCGTCGCATTTTGATGAGTAGTTCAGATTTTATTGACGATTGAATATTAAGTCGTCCGTTTAACGTCGTACCTTTCCATACTCCTTCTTAAATCCTCACCTGTCGCTAGGTGGTGCACGCGCCGACAGCTCGCTGGTAGTGAAAGTACCGTTACCAAACGACGAGCCGCTAAAACGCGCTGAGCTGCTGTACTAGGAGTCGCATGAGCGATCACGTCTGGTACGTGATCTGCTGAGCAATGTCGTGACGTTCCTGCTGCACAACACCGTAGCTTAATTGCTGCACTTCTGTCGGGTTTCCCCGAGAGGCTTTCTCTCTGTGTAACATCGAGTAAATGGCTCAGTTGTGACTTACCGTAAAACGTATGTCACTTTGTGGCAGTGGCGGATCCAGAGGTTTACCTCGGAGGGGGCACTCTAGGATTTCACAGAGTAGCTAGAGAACATATGTAATAAAATTACTAAATTTGTATTTAGTCTACACACTACATACAATAGTAAAGTAGTATAGGTAGGCGCTCCATGGCGCAAATGTTTATGAAATATATTTCTACCTATCCTTAACAATTAAAATTGTATGTCGATGTAGCGGTTATATTAACAGTGTTGCCATTACATACTATACGATAACAAACCTTGACCACATCCATGAATGCAGGCAATACTGCAAAGATTTTACTTGCAGTTTGCAGAAACAATTATTTTTATCAGCAATATCAATGTAGTAGACAACTGTTTTTTTTAGGGGGGGGGGGCACTTGCCCCTGGTGTCCCCCCTCTGGATCCGCCACTGCTTTGTGGCAGCTGGGGAAGGCTTATTGCCGCCTACCTCAGCGTTTGAGGCTCAGAAATCGCAGAGACACAAGGGCGACCTTGAAGTGCGCATCAAATGCCGCATCGCCTCAACGAGCCAAGCGCTAAACTGATGTGCAGGCTTCCCGCCGAACCGTTTTTACTATGGAAAACTATGCTGTGACCATATAATTTTATTGGTGGAAGGTTTGTAGCAAAGTTCAGTGCAGGTCGCAATCTGAGTTTCTCATACATCCGGTTAGTACGTTTTGAAATACGGCAATCTGAAAAGGCACTTTTTAGCGCTTTTAGGGCTCACAAACAGTGTTTCTAATGAGCACTGTGTCTTAAAAATGAGGTTCCGACCTTGTCTGAAGTGTGTTTTCTTTTCGTACGTTGACATGATAGGCACACGTAGAATAGTTTCGTAGAAAAAAAAAACGTCTTTACGAACACACTGCAAAGCATTTGAAGGTAGATGTAGACGGAGCCCTTAAGAGAAGTGTGTAGCGGTTCCATATTTCCGCGTTTTAAGACTCGGTTTCAGTCGCCATATTGAATTGTATTATTTTCCTCTTTTTTGAATTCCGAGAAGAAAAATGTTAAATCGCCGACTATACCGCAAATTCTATTTACCTTGGGTTACAATACAAGCATGGCAATAGAGCTTGTAATATATAGTTTTATATTAATTTGCCCGACAAATTGCGACCAAACAAGTTGCCACACATACTACGGCGTAATTATAAGTTTACAGCTAAATCGCAAGGTCTGTACTGTAGCGAAATGTTAATAGAATTTGAGGTATAATGGCATATTCATTATTTTTCTTCTTAGAATTCCCCAAAAAAAGTGGGGAATAGGCCTAATAAAATTCAATATGGCGACTGAAACCGAGCCTTAAGCGTGTGAACTGCGGGGCGATAAGAGCCAGAGTAGCACGCTCGGCAAGGAGCATATCACCTCTATTCGTAGCGGTCATACTGGTGTGCAAGATTTTGTTGCAGTTTTTTTTCATACGGGATTTCAAGTGGTGACTCTGAAGTTTTATTTTTGGATAGTATGACGCAAAGACCAACGCATGCATCTCGTTTAGCGTTTTACAAATTCAGATGGTTTTAAGCTAATTGGAAAAGCCCGAAAATCATATGCGTACGTACTGTGTTTTTGAAATTGTGAAAGCATAGTTTCAAGTATGTGTTATTTTCGTAGATAGATGTGAAATGAACAAGTTCAGCGGTTTTGCGTGAAAAATAATACGTGTAACACGTGATAACACCGTCCATGGGCCTGGCGGGGACTTCTCTTAAGTGAATGTGATAGATATAATAAATAAACGCTGAAAAACTTCAATTATAATCCACACTTTTTGAAAGTCAATATGGGAACTGTACAAAACAAAGGCCTTAGATAATAATACTTGCCAACTTTATGAGCAAACATTTACACAGAATGACGCATTTGATAAGCGTATTCCGTAGCGTACCAATTAAATGTACGAGATTTCGTAGTCGGAGATTGTTCTCTGGAAATTCGTTTCTCGAGAAATATTTTTCGCTAAGCCTAAGTCTAGGAATACTGTTTTTTGATTTCTACTATTTGGCTTAGAGAAACCTGCAATTTTAAACTGATGCTTTTAGAACTGAACTGTATAACATTCCCTCTTAAAGTGTTTATTTTGCAGTCGTATTGTAAAAAAAAATTAATTGAAGGTGTAAATGTTTTATTTATAATACTCAGGAACTTATGTCTTACCAAAATAGCAGGAAAATAAAGCATATTGAGTGTCACTGAGTCAGCCCTGCTGACACAAGCTATCCTACTAGAGTCTGATTAAGGAAGAGAGCCTGTTATAACATTCTGTAGAATGCGTCCTAAACGAGACATATACCTAATGTGTTACGTAACGAAAAGTGGCGGAAAAGCTTAGACTTGTTAATGTAAAACTGGTATTGTTTTATATTTATTTAGTATACTGCAGGAAGATGATTTGGCCTATAAATAGAGTTCTTAAATAATTTTATAAGTTATAAATAACCTATAAAATAATTTTATAGGTTATAAATAACACTTTACCATGGCCAGTTTTAAAATTATGTGTAACAACAATTGTTTTACTATAAGCAGGAAAGCATGTATTAACAGACGTAACTAAAATATGTAATTACCTTGTCTTCTGTGTGTGTGAACCGCGTCGGATGGTTGTCCTTGCAGTTGCTACCGTAAGGTAGTCAGAAAAGCTACTGTCCTCAAGATGGCATACTCTATCCATTCTAAGGTTGCAGCTAATTTATTCAAGTGAATGATACTAAAATGTTTGCACAGCATAAATTTCATTTCAGAGATTGAAATATTTAAGATAACTGTGTTACGGCACAATCACAATGCGAGTAATCAAGATATAATTCAGTCGCTTTTATTTATTTCGTTACAATTTTTATTTCTGCTGCAACATTCAAGTGGACAGAGTATAGCTGCAACGCCTGCCGAAACGTCGCAAGAAAACCAGCCGACGCGACCCACACCCAGAAACCAAGATACTGCAGACAACGACCGCGAAAGCATGCGCTCTTTAAAATATGTAAGTTGTCGTTGAAGTCCTGTGAAACAAGTTAGCCGTGTGTCGTGATTCCAATGATGGTCTGACAATATTTTCAGTTTTCAATTATATTACGAAGTCACTGGCAGATAGCAGCCTTTTCTGACCGTCGAACTGGGCCAGCATGTGTCAAATGCAGGTTATGTAGCAACTATTAAACTTAGCAGTAAACTTTCGTCGTCAGAGTCAACTCGATCTCGGTTTCTGGGTTGACGTTCCGTCCCTTAGCCCCTTTAAACGGACGAGAATAAATTTTTCCGGACTACTATCGTACCCTGCTATTTTTAACCCCCAACGCAAAAAGAGGGGTGTTTTAAGTTTGACGTGTCTGTCTGTGTATAAGTCTGTGGCACGGTCGTAGAAGAACAGGTCTGGACACTCGCCTATCTACCAATGTATTTTGCTTGACCCCCTTGTTGTTTGACTGTAGTTCGTCAAGTTACCGTGAATATTGTGTTTTATTGGCGCTTCAGTTAGGGCGGTCGGACTCAAAACTCCGTCCACTTTTTTCATTGTTAAATTTATAAAGTAAATTAAGATTGCTGGAGCCTTTTTCTTAAATTTGTGAGCGAATGAAGTATTTCATAAATTGATTAAAAATACGTTTTGATAAATTGTTTATCTTAGTGGGAAGGAAGTGGGCGGAGTTTGAGTCGACCGCCCTAACTGAAGCGCCAATAAAACACAATATTCTCGGTAACTTGGCAAATTTGCAGCAAAACAACAGGGGGGGGTCAAGTTTCCAGGCGAGTGTCCAGACCTGTTTTTCAACGGCCGTGGTCTGTGGTATTATAGCTCCTAAACCAATGAACCAATTTTGATTTAGTTTTTTTTTGTTTGAAATGTGACTTGATTGAGCGTGTTCTTAGCTATGATCCAAGTAAATCTGTTCAGCAGTTTAAATATCATCAGCTATTTTCTAGTTTTAGCAATTCTACTGGTTTGATCGGTTTGAAATTTAGTATCCTATGAGTCGAAGTTTTTTTTTTTATTTGTGTCTTAACTTATTACATTTTAGTATGATGGTTTTCATTTAAACTAATTATTTTCATCGGGTGCAGACAAACGGCTTAAAAAAAAGTGAACGCCTCCGCCGAATCTCGGTAGTTTTATTGCCATGTACAAATTTATTTCATTTCAATTGTTTTAGCTGCTCAAGGCCATCCTTTCTTACGAAAAACGCTTCGGCGGCTGACCTTGAGCGACCGGGAAATTCTGTGTAGACAGCGCGTGTTTAATCTTTGGTGGAGAAAAGTGTTTTTGACGAAGTGTAAGCACTTTCTGTCGAAATTACAGGTTCTTGTCGGGCGTCGTGCAGTTTATTGCTGCTGGTAACGCCCCATGGTTAATATACAGCAGAATTTTTATTTTTTTAAAGACTTAAACAGCCTACCGCATTCTGGAGAAAATAGATTGGTAGCCTACATTAGTACTCTAATTTGTGCACATATACTGTAATGAAAGCTAATATTCTTGAACCTAGCTCCATATATTCTGTTAATCATACAACTTACTCACTTCATTAACGACCATTATTTTTACAATTCTTAACTAACTCATCACATGATTGCGGCACACTACTGGGATAGTAAGTTATATTTTGTTGAACACCTTAAATGTGACTTAGGCCTAAGTTATTTTTAAACTTCCTCTTCACTAGGCCGGAGATACAGAGAATTTATATTCAGTACATGTCTACCTCTGCAGAAAATTCCTTTAAGATTTTTCTTAGTGATGCAGGGCAGACTAAAAGAAAGGAAAAGTGTATTTTGATTACACAGAAAAGTAACTCAAAAGAGTCGGTAGATTAGGTTAAGTTAGGTTAGTTTATGTTATGTTTGTTGAGTTAAAGGTTTAGGTCAGGTTTGATTATGTTATTCTGGTGTAGGTTAGGTTGGTTTATGTTATAAGGTTAGTTTACGTTAGGATTGTTTCTGGTTAGGTTAGTTTAGGATTGTTTGGTTTAAGTTACGTTGATTTAGGTTATGTTGGTTTGGATACGTTAGTTAAGTTTATGTAGGTTTTGGTTAGTTTAGATTACCTTAGGCCATTTTAATGTAGTTTAGGTTGTTTTAATTTAGGGTAGGAGAGCTAATTTAGATTTAGCTTATTTAATTGGTTAGGTTAAATGGTGTGTAAATTCACTGGGAAATGTTATTACTTTTTTGTGATACCCGACATCATTTTTCTGTTCTAGATTTTTTTTATATTTTCTAGAGTAAAAGTTTTAATATCTTTTTTTTTCTTACCATTAATTTGGCAACTCCTGTAGAACTTTATTACGTCATTGTTACCGTTGAGAAGATACATTCCGAGGTAAATATTCACAGCTGTACTGGTCCACGTAACTCTGGTGGCTCGCCCTAGTTTCCTGCGTTATTACTCGCCCGCTAAACAAGGTGCGTTTGTTGACTCTGGCGCGAGGCGCGAGGTATTTCCGAGTGCAGTCTGACCCACATGTCCGCCGCTGACCACACCCCCTCGTCTCTTAGATCCTGCAAGCAAGCCGGGACTGTGTAGGACCTGGTAGGTGTTTCACAGCCACCCCTGTGGCATATAGAGCGCCGCCTACCCGCGCGTCAGAGGCTCAAAAGCGACGGAGCTGAAAGGTCGACTTTGAAGCGCGCATCAAATGCCGCGTCGCTTCAACGAGCCAAGCGCTGAACTAGCGTGCAAGCTTCCCGCCGTGCGGTTTTTACTATGGGACACTAATCGGTGACCAAATAATTTTATTGCTTGAAAGTCTGCAACTAGGTTCAGTGCAGATCGCAATCTGAGTTTCACATACATCCGGTTAGTACATTTTGAAGTACGGCAGTCTGAAAGACCGTTTTTGGCCATGTTGGAGGACTTGGAAACAGTGTTTTTAAAGACCGCGGCGTCTTAACAATGAGGTTCAGACCTTGTCTGAAGTTTATTTTCTTTCCGTACGTTGGCACTATGGGCACATGTGGAATATTTTCGTAGAAAAAAAAACCTATTTACGAAAACGCAGCAACGCGTTTGAAACATGGGGTAGGCGGCCGCCGTAAGTTCACAACTTAATTGCACGCAAGTGGCGACAACGTTAAGGCTATGCCAATGATAAAATTCGTAATGTAATATTTGTACGAAATACTGATAATTATGTGGACGTTACTAATGACTACATTATACGTGTATCGACAATGTTTAGCCTTCATAATACTTATATAATGGCATGTCAAAGTCAAAATTCACATGGTTACATACACAACCAACGAAAACTTACTTGTCTTCGTATCCCGTACAACGTGACGAAGAGTCTTAATCGTTATTCAGAGACACCTGAAATAGATGCTGAAGTTGATATTCGCTCAAAAAAAAAATGCGTACGATCATCGGACTTCCAAATTATCGTGGGCTTGAAACTTTTGATGTGGACTCGATGCTAGAGAGTTCATTAATTCTACTCCAAGGTATTCACAAATTTCTTGGTTTCCGATAGCGAGGTTGGTACATCTTTCAGAAATACCTTTGTTGCTAATTCTGTATGTCCTGTTTCGAACTGGACTCCCCATCTTTTTATAAATATAATAAGTGTTGTGTATATTAAAACTTTTTCAAGTAATATTTTCGTTAGGTGTGGTTAAACAGTAGTATGTCGCATTTTGGGTCAGACGAATTACGGTTAGACAGTAAAACACAATGCTTATATGTTTCACACATTTTATCCGCTACTGGATGCACAAACCTGCCTATGTACCCACAACCAAATTCCAATTCATCAATTATAATTAATCAGTGTGGTTAGAATGGAATGCCGTTAAATATGCTGTACTTATAAATTTTAATTACATTATATTTACTCATATCTAAACGGCAAAATACGTTATTAGTTATAGGGGGTTCGGGATAAAGTGAGCACTCAAAACTGCCCTGCTAAATTTCTATTTTCAGCCAATTCGTAGCTTTGCGCGCGTAACGTCTAACCACTGGACATGCCTAACCACTCTTGACACGTTACTTAATGTTTGCGCGTATAAGATAAATTGTGCAGTTAGTATGAATCTATACAGTTTAATAAAAAAGGCTTTTAATTATATAAAATATAATTACGTCAATTTCGGTTGACTTTGTTCCTGTATTGTTGTATTTAAATAGGAAAACACACGGAACTATATTGCGTAATTTTGCTGCCAACCTATATAATTAATTTAGAATTACATGCAATATCGGCTAGTCACATTTTTCGAAGATTAAATTTTTAGTGTTCAATTTATCCCGAATAACCTATAACATACAAAATCGGGTCACATGACTACTTTTCAAAACTGCGAATTGTAACACGGTCTAAATGTACACAGGATTTCCTGTTTTTTTTTTTCCCCTTCTCCTGTGTGTGATACTGCATGCGTTCACATCTCTGTGTCAAGGGCAAACAATATGAAATTGACTTCATGTCAACGTATTAGGTGTCTTTTTTTTAACGAAATGTGCAAAATGACAAATAATTGTCCGTTTCTCCCGCAGTACATGCGTGATCATCAGACGTAGCCTATGCTAACCATCATGACGTTCCAAATTCCAAAGGTAGGTCGTGATTGGTGTTGCAATTTTATGAATGTACTCGTATGGCAACACACAACATATGTACCTGTGTAGAACTCTCAACAAGTAATTTTTTCCTAGCTTCACAAACTGTAATTCACGATTGGTACAGTGGTTATTAAGTATAATTCAGCTTGTGTAGTGTTCAATTTGAGAACTTCTACCGTAGCAATTTGTTCAGGGTTTTCGACAAGACTTCTGAAGCACATCATTTTCTTTTCTCATTTATTATTTTGCGTCTCCCGCCTTAGCGGTCTGATTACAGTCCTTCATTTACTGCCTGTCGAAAAAAATAACTGTTCGCTTACGACACCTAATTTTCTTCGGTTCCTTCCAAGGATAAAAAAAAAAAAACTCTGAAATTTCTTTAATGAGAGTGTTTTGCTCATTTCCGTCATTATGCGATTATAAGAACTGCTTATGACTTACTATAAATAACAATATCTGTACTTTGCTTTTGTTGGCTGATTTTTGTAGAAACCTCTATCCCGTTACACTACTGGTTTCATTGGTTTTGCTGCCTGATTTTTTTAGAAACCACTATCCGGTTACACTATGGTTTCATTGATTTTGTTGGTAGATTTTTTTAGAAACCTCTATCCAGTTATAAAAAGTAGTCAGTATTCTGACACTGTTTTCTTCAGTCAATTATTTCATGTATTTAAGTCAGTTTGTTTTCTTTTCTAACGTAAAACCGTTATATGCAAAATTGGACCTCGACATGCCACTATTCGAAAACTATGAAAGATAAAAAATTTTCATTACAGTGAAAACAGTCACATTGTTTGTCTATAAAATAAACCATGCCTCGTTCAAATACCACACGATTCAAAAGTGCCGTTATGTGCGGGGAAATGCGTCATTTTTACAAAAGTATTCCATATGCACCTATTGTGCTACAGTATGTGTAAACGAAACACGTTTTGAATAAGGTTGGATTTTCATAGTTAAAATACCGTGTCCATTAAAAACACTTTTCCTAAGCCCTCCAACATATGTAAAAACGGCATATTCAGACTCATGTAGGCCTACTTCAAAATCTACTAACCGTATGTATGTGAAACTCCGACGGAAACGTACATTTAACTTTGCTACATATTTCCCACCAGTACAATTATAGGGTCACCGCTGTAAGTCCCATAGTAAAAGTGGATAGTCGGGAAACTTGCACGCCAATTCAGTGCTTGGCTCGTTGTTGCGATGACGTATTTGACGCACGTTTCAAGGTCTCTCTTACAGCTCCGTCGTTTCTGAGCCCCCTAAAGTGCGAACAGGCGTCGCCATTAAAGTGAGCAACGATATATATCCAAGGTATGTGTGGAATCTGATAAGCTAATTTATTTACATGGAATGATTGTATGTTCACACGAGGGGCTTCTTACCGCGCCGTCGCTTACTAACCCGTTGTAAGGTACTCCGGCGAGCGACCTGGTTGAGAGATGCCTACCCACGCTTCCATAAATTCCGAGCGAGTTTGGCCAGTCAGGAAAATAAACCCCTTTATAAATAGGCGTAGGCCCTCTCCTTTCAAGTCATCCGCAGGCTTCGACACAACCGCAGAACTCGAGACCACGTGGTTTGTGTACTTGCATGGCTCTATGAGCGACCTCAATAAATGCAGTAGTTGTCATATGAATTCGCCTTCGAATACCTGATGTGCCAAACTAGTAAACGATAAGTTTTTACAACTGTACACAGCGGTGTACGGGGATCCAAGACGAGCAATTTGATAGAGATAACCTCTTTTCCTTAAGAGGCCTCTCTAGTTAGGCTGAGTTTGTGTGTGAGAGGTAGGAGTGGTAAGAGTGACACTGACTGGTGTATGAAATGCCTTATTGCCTTTACGTGCAAGCCACTCAGCTGACATGCAGTGCTTTACTACTGTCCGTTTTCGTATGGGGCGTTAAGCGGTGACCACATTATTTTATCTGTGGGTAGTATAGGTCAAAGTTTAACGTTAGATTCTTTAGTCTAGTTGTATTTTTCGAATCTGGTTAGGTTGGCTTAGGGTAGCTGATAGCTAGTGATACTTTGTTCGTGCTAGTGCAACTTAGTGCAAGCAAGGTTAGTTGAAGTTGGTTTGTGTTAGGTTGGCTTGGAATAGTTTGTGTTAGGTTGGCTTGGAATAGTTTGTGTTAAGTTGGTTTGCATTATGTTAGGTAGGGTTATGTTATGTTGGGTGTGGTTAGGTTTAATTAAGTTGGGTTGGTTTTTGGTGGGTGAAAGCTAGTGCAAATTAGTTGGTTTGGATTAACTTGGTTGGGTTAGGTCGTGTTATTTTAGGTTGGTTAGTTTGGGTTAGGTTATTTTGGGTGGGGTTAAACTGTGTTAGATTAGGCTGTGTTAGGTGATTTAGGTTAGATTGGGTTGGGTTGGGTTAGGGTTGGGTTCAAGCTAGTGATACATGGTGGAAGATATTACAACTTAGTGAGGCTAGTGCAACTTAGCAAAGTCAGTGTAACTCAGTGCAATGTAGTGCATTTTGTGCAATGAAGCACATTTTGGGGAATAATGTGCATTTGTGCAATAAAGTGCTTTTTGTGCAATGAAGTGTAACTTAGTGTAGTAAAGTGTAACTTAGTGCAATTAAATACAACTATACACCACATAGTGCAGTTAAGTGCAAAGTAGTGATGTAAAGGGCAACATAGTGCAATAAAGTGCAACATAATGCAATAAAGTGCAACTTAATGCAACAAAGTGCAACTCAGTGCAATAAAGTGCAACTCAATGCAATAAAGTGCAACTCAGTGCAATAAAGTGCAACTCAGTACAATAAAGTGCAAATTAGTGCAACAAAGTGCAGCTTAGTGCAACAAAGTGCAGCTTAGTGCAACAAAGTGCAGCATAGTGCAACAAAGTGCAACTTAGTGCAGCAAAGTGCAACTTAGTGCAACAAAGTGCAACTTAGTGCAGCAAAGTGCAACTTAGTGCAACTTAGTGCAACAAAGTGCAAGATGTGCAAGGTTATGTAAAGTTGGCATGTTAGATTGCTTTAGGTTGGGTTGGGTTATGTTGGGTTAGGTTGGGTTAGGTTAGGTTGGGTTAGGTTGGGTTAGGTTAGGTTGGGTTAGGTTAGGTTGGGTTAGGTTAGGTTGGGTTAGGTTAGGTTGGGTTAGGTTGGGTTGGGTTAGGTTGGGTTAGGTTGGGTTGGGTTAGGTTAGGTTGGGTTAGGTTGGGTTGGGTTGGGTTAGGTTGGGTTAGGTTAGGTTGGGTTAGGTTAGGTTAGGTTAGGTTGGGTTAGGTTAGGTTGGGTTAGGTGAGGTTGGGTTAGGTTGGGTTAGATTAGGTGAAGTTAAGTTGGTTTTGGTTGGGTTGAATTAGGGTAGGTTGTGTTACATTAGGTTAGGTTGGGTTAGCTTAAGTTTTGTTACATTAGGTTGGGTTAGATTTGGTTGGGTTCGATTTGGTTGTGTTGGGTTAGGTTTGCTTGGGTTAGGTTTGGTTGTGTTAGATTTGTTTTGGTTGTGTTAGATTTGGTTTGGTTGTGTTAGGTTTGGTTGGGTTAGGTTTGGTTGTGTTGGGTTAGGTTTGATTGTGTTGGGTTAGGTTTGTTGTGTTGGGTTAGGTTTGGTTGTGTTGGGTTAGGTTTGGTTGTGTTGGGTTAGGCTTGGTTGTGTTGGGTTAGGTTTGGTTGTGTTGGGTTAGGTTTGATTGTGTTGGATTAGGTTTGGTTGTGTTAGGTTATGTTGGGTTAGATTAGGTTGGGTTAGATTTGGTTGGGTTAGATTAGGTTGGGTTAGGTTAGGTTGTGTAGGTTTGGTTAGGTAGGTTTGGTTAGGTAGGTTTAATTTGGGTTGGGTTAGGTTGGGTTAGGTTTAGTTAGGTTATGTTGGGTGAGGTTATATTGGGTGAGGTTATATTGGGTTAGGTTATGTTGGGTTAGGTTATGTTGGGTTAGGTTATGTTGGGTTAGGTTATGTTGGGTTAGGTTATGTTGGGTTAGGTTATGTTGGGTTAGGTTAGGTTGGGTT
>PNEQ01099775.1:0-24983 GCA_003012365.1 Medauroidea extradentata | reverse complement strand
AAACACGTTTTTCGTTGGAATGAGAAATGCCGGTTTGCGCAGGTAAACTTTTCGCTCCTGTTACATGTTGGTAACACTACGTTCTCAATATTACGCTCGCGGGCTCGCGTTTGTTATTGTTTACGGTTAGTTACAATGCGATTTTTATGAAGCGTAATAATGAGTTGCCGTCATCAAATTTATCACATGGTTAATAAATGTATACGCACGTAACGGTGTGTTGCAGCACATTTATAAAATGCAGGTAAATCGTGAACATAAATGTAAAGTATGAAATTTTAGCCTTATTTTTATTGATGCTCAATTGTAGGCCGAGGTATCATTTTAAGCTTCGCTTTTTGGGAAAAAATCCTCGGCCTCTTTTCGGGTCAATACGGTAGTTTTCTGTGTTTTATGATGTAAGCAATGGTGGGAAATAATTTTTTAGTATATTAAAAATATTTGTGTTCAGTTTTAATGTAAGTAGCTTTGTAGGCCAATATTGTTAATACAATTATTTTTTAATAGCAGTTAATCATACACAGCACTTGAAATGCCGCGTTTGATTTACGTCAAATTTTTAATATTTTGAAAATCTTACTGACGGGATTCTTTGGAAGTAGGCAGGTTTGACTTAAGAATTGCATTTTCGTTCGCTATATTAGCGATATCATCATCAGAAATCTCAAATAGTTTGCAGTTTGAACACAAAATCACTCTGGCCAATCTGTGATTCCTGTGACTAAAATATGTTCTCAGGGATGTTTTTTTTAATTGGTCATATCTATTCCAAAACCAGGGATTTGCTTCTTAACTTCTGTCAACAATACCTGAAGATAAACCAGATACAGAATAACAATAATTTCAATAAATTACACCAAATAAAATAAACACCATAATGATAATAATAAAGGAAATAATTAATGCCTAAATAGATGTGTGGACAGCCTGGCACTAACATAATTTAAGTTTCCCTAACTTCCAACTCTTCTGATTTTGGCTCCTTATTCTCTGGATTTCAACTTGTATCCACTTGACTTTTAATATATAATTTCCTGATTTTTTTGTTAAGTCCACTCACAAGTTTTTTATTTTGTTGGAATATAAATGAATAAGGTTAGTTAACACAGTTATTGTAAACTCGATTTGTCAAATATGCTTACCAAGAACATTAAATTGATTGAATTCTGTGACATTCGCTGCCAGTGAGTTTTATAGTCATGCTTGTGTTTATGATGGGATGGCACATTAATTAGTTGCTGCATTTTGAGTGTATTGTGCAAAGTGTTCTAAAAATATGAATCATTGTATGACAATGTTGCTTTCTGAGGAATATGTAACCTGTGTTTTTAAAGGTCAGTAAAGGTCTTATGAATGTAGCACGTGCAGATATAATTTTTCCGTAGTGTAAAAGAAATATATGTATGAATTTTACAGTGACAAATTGTCTAAAGTGTAGAGACCTGAAACTGCTGGTGTAATTTTTTGGCCAAAAGCTGCGTTATTTTTGCGAAAAAGTGGTGTTTTATTTTTTGACAGGATTATTAACTAATTGTGTAAAATTTTAGTGCTGGTTATACTTTAATCATTTTTTTATGTATGCTTTAATATATAACTGTTACATAAAATGCTTTAAAACTGTGTCAATCATCAAATGAGAGCATATGAACACTTCAATATTATCTTGTTTTAAGTTCTGCCGTCTATCTGAAACAATACCGTAATATAGTATTGACTCGACAACCTCTCACTCTTGACATTATTTGTAGGCATCGATATCGATGTAAGCACAGCTGAAACAAACTGTTGACAGTCAGTTGTCAGTGCAGTGAGAATTTTCACATCAACTTCACCAGCTATGCACATTGTGTCTTTCAGAGACTGGTACTCCTTAAAAAGGTCCACATAGTCCATCTTCAGGTCAGGAATGGATTTAAGTTGTGTCACTATGTTTTCAGTGTTGTTGAGCAGAATGTTCTTGGGGTTGAACAGCTGGTTCAATGACCTGTAAACATGTGTACAAGGATCTCTGTTTATGAGGGTCTGCAATTTGTTCATGCACAGTGTTGTG
This sequence comes from Medauroidea extradentata, assembly GCA_003012365.1. Taxonomy (NCBI): domain Eukaryota; kingdom Metazoa; phylum Arthropoda; class Insecta; order Phasmatodea; family Phasmatidae; genus Medauroidea; species Medauroidea extradentata. The sequence continues at coordinate 22,933 of PNEQ01099775.1, read as the reverse complement.
GCTTTTTGGCAGTTGTGTTTCACATGTACAATGTCAGTGGTGTTCAACTTTTTGAAGGCACTGTGGTCTTCGAAAGTATTGGAAAATATACCCCGTGCTACACAGTCCAAACTTTTTTTTTAAATTTATTATTTATATATTTTCCAGATCCCCATACAGAGTATGGGATGTAGAATGTTTAGACCCTTCAAGTTTGGTTAGCAGATCCACTATTTCAGAAGCATACTGTTGTACAAAAATACACTGTGCTAAAATGATGCAGACGTCTTTGTCTGAAAGCATGCTCAGGTACTTTATTCCTGCATTGTTGCTTTCCTGAAGCTCAATCCAAAAAATATTCAGCAAAGTAGAACACTGTACGAAATCGTGAATTCCGAGATCTGACTGGCATCGGAAACAGGTTAGCTGGTTTTGCAGTTTCTTCTTGCAAATGTTGGTGTTTCCTACTAGCGCAACTTTGTAGGCCCAGCACTGAATATGGAGAACATGATCTCCATACAGAACTTGCAAGCTGTTGACGTAATTTGTTATGTAGCGAGCCGAGTCTAACCAAGCCTCTGATGTTCTTGTATGATATTTCATACTAGTTTACACATTCAGAAATGACTTGTGCACATGTGGTAGCATCCGCTTTCGCAAGCAAGTTAACTGAACCTACTACTGCCTGAGGTTTGCCTACTGGTTCCTGAAGAACTAGGAACAGTACCACAAAAACACATCCCCCCGACTGTCTGTAGTCTCATCTGAATAGATAAAAACTTGTTTATCTTTTACAATTTCCATCACGGTTACGAAGTTGAGCTCTGCAAGTTTAGGAACATACAGTAAAACTTCACAACAAACTCCAAGGGACCCAAATTGCCATTTGTTTGTAATATGGAAGTTCTTTATACTGAAATAAAAATTCAGGCTAATCATTTGTTTCCTCAACAAACTATAAAATCATTAAACAAATGCATTTTTTAACAGCTCACAATTCTCATTTCGGAAACAAAAACCTATATTTAATTTTTGTTCAACTACGTACAAACTTTGTGGAAGGGCAGTGAAACTATGTTGACAAACTTGACAATTTTGGTCACCAAATAGTAATGCGCAATTGACCATAAGGTAATTTGCTAGCAGAACTGTCAAAAAGTGCACTCGTTTGTGGGATAAACTATACTGGTATTCTAAAGATGCAAGTCATTGTAGGCTGTATTTCACAAAGACGGGTTGGCAACTGTTGGACATTACGTAGCATCAGGTTCTCAGTGTTCAAGCATGGTTCTTTACATAGCATTATAACCTCACTTGCTGCTAGCCTAGATCATCACTTATCCACAGTGTAACACTTGTCCTAAAAGTCTGTACATAAAACTCGTGACTACCACAGAAAATAATTGTAACATCTACAGTATGAGAATACCAGTTGAATTGTTTTTGTTTTCATAGTATCAGTCGATGCTTAAATTTTATACAGTATATTGCACAAGAGATGTTCTTTATAGTGAATATTTAATAAATTAACAAATAATTGTAGTTAAAAAATTTATACTACTGAAAGTTATCTACATGTAAAAGTATTGAATTCTGTTGGGACCCAACTGTTAGTTCTTTGCAGTGAAGTTGTTCTTAATACTGAAGTTTGTTGAAGTGGTGGTTTACTGTACTTTTCTCTCAGTGTTCTGACGCACTGCATGTCTCCAGAACCTTCTACAAATTCATTTATCCAACACCTTATGTTAGGGTCTTCCAATTTTTGAAGAGGTTTATTAGCTTTTGCAAAAGCCTCTGTTGTCCTGAGTGGCAAATTTTCGACGTCTGCTTTTTTTCGTTAAGCACTCTGCGACAGAGCTCTGAATTTTTTTTAGCACGCCCATCGTATTTTTTTTCTCTTATATGCTTTTCACTCTTAATGTGTTGCATCACAGTGTCTTTTCTCTCAAATGTGTCTTACAATTACAAAATTTGCACGTTGTCGCTGTATGAGGTGCATATTAAAGTGTTATGGTGACATTACCATGCAGCTTTACAAAATGTCAATATTATTATTTAATGCAAAAAACAACCAGACACAGTGACTAAAATCTTCATGCCACATTAAAATGTTAAGAGCCATGATTAACAATAAATTTAAGATGTGAAAACACTGCGACTGTGTAATGCTACTGCATCTGGCAACACAGCCATTTGCACGCTTCTCCTTCTCTCTCTGTTCTGCTTGTCCGCTTGCCCCACTCCGGCCATTATATCAACAATATCGCTTACGTACGATGTGTAGTTGTGGTTGTGTGGTCACTTCTCAGTAACAATCTGTTTCGTACTTCCGTACATACGTGTACAGTATGTCCAAAGTTATTCTGTAGCCGCCGTCTTGTATTCAGATTTTTGGTCCCGGTGTTTTGAGTGCTGCACCATTCTGTGTTTGTGCCATCCGGACGTTTTGAGATTTTTGTGTATGACTTTTCTGGTGTTTCCGAGTTTTGTGTATTTTGCCGTTGAATGATTTTGCATCATTTCCGTTTGTTCTGTTGGCCGCAGACGTACCTGCTGTTGGCCATTATACTTCGTAAAAAAAGTGTACAGTAGTACTGTATGTGATTTTCAAAATTTAAACAATGGCGAGTTACTTCTAAGGTTAGTTACTTAGTTGTAGTTCTGGCAATGTCAGTCCAGATATATCTATTTGTAGTGATCGAAACTCGTAATACGCACAAAAAAAAGTGCATATTTCTTCAAAATTCCCTTTTATGCAAAAAAATTTGCAAAATCTTATTTCTTGATTAACAATCAAATTCGCGTTATTTTTGTGCTATTTCGATTGCAAAGTTTTTAGGTAATTACTAATGTGAGATATTTGTGTATTTGTCTACTGTGAGATAGTTGTGCATTGCCTTTTCATTTTGGAAAGAGGGAAGTTGTTCTAAATCTCATTACAGCGGAACTTCTTTTTTACATTTCCAGAGATTTTATTATACTGTTTCTCCCTGGTCCTTTGCGAACCTCCAGCATAAGTTACCCTCTTTTCACACTTTCCTGCATTTTCACCAGTTTTTAGCAGGTCCCTTCCGTGGTGTAGAAAAGAGGTTTCACTATTTTTTATTTCTAGGGGGTGGAAGGTATCCTTAGAAGGGTTGATTTTGTGATGCTTTTAGCATTGATAAGTTTTACTGGTTAACTTTTTTCTCTTTTAGGTGTGGATGGATATGGTTCACCACAGGAATAACAACGAAGTGTGTGTAACTTGGAGAGTTGTCTCCATTGTGAATGTATGGAGCAGTACTAAGGACGGTAAGAAATATTCTTAAGAGCTGAAGGCCAGTTTTAAAATATCTGATTAATTTCTCATAAAATTTTGAGTGCTAGTGATAATTTTGTGTTTTCTAATTTGTGTGTGGAAGAAACCAATGATTAAGTTGGATGTTTTAGATTGTTACTTAAAGTCAACATACTCTGTAAATTGAGTCGAAAGTTTAGTATGCCAACTCCATAGTCCTCCTTGCAGCAGTTGTACGATATTGTGATCTGATAAGCAAAACTATTTACAGTAGAACCCCGTTTTTGTGTTACCTTTTTTTACGTTTTCCCGCTAGTTACACCGATTACTGTCTGTCCCGTTTTATCTCCATTTGTTTCTATGTAAAACATTCACGTTGTTTGCGACACTCAGTATGTCTATTTCCTGCTATTTACACTTTTTCTTTGCGTTTTTTTACTTCTAGAACAAGAGCGACAAGCACAGATATGTATATAAAATAAAATTACGGCAAACTTCAACGTTAACTGCATGGTGATCAACTGTTCCGTTCGCGTACAACTTTACAATTTGGAACTACGTCATTGACGCCATTTTGTTGACCTGTTCTTACTCACTCACGTGACCGTGCCAATGGCCAGTTGTATCTTGTACGAAGCTGCACTGAAGCGCTCTCGTTCACGTAATAGCTCAACTGGCTGGTCGCAACTTACATCAAGTTACTCTACTTCACGCACCAGTGCAGCACGCACTAGCACTCACAATTGCATTAATCGGTATACACGTGTCTATGGTTACTTTGTTCACAAACTCGGGTGTGAAAATTAATGTTATGGTTGTAATTTTTGTGATGTTAGATTTTTATTAATGCAAAGTGGCAACTCAATTTCCTATTTATTTAAATTGGACTTAGTAATGGAATTCATTAAAATGTCTTCAGAGCTATAAGACTAGTATTTCCAGTGGATTAAGAACATAGTACCGGGACACGTCTATTTCTTGGCTATGCCAATTCCCGCAAAAAAATCAATTGTAAAAATTTTTAAATTATTGGAAGAGAGTTCTGTGTAGTACAGGCTGTTTGCAGAAAAAAAAAAACAAAAATCAGTTTGCGTGTCAAATTACGACCAACTGAGGATTTATTTTAATGAGTGATGTGTGGGTGCAAGAGTACAAATGTACCAATTAACAATCTTTTATCGTCGGAAACCGCACAAGTCATAGTCAAAAAACTGGAAATTGAAAATTGGTGTCCGGCAAATCGTTTCTTCGACTGATTTAAAAACAGTCATAACCTTGTTTATTGGCCACTGCTTGTTCAATATGCTTACTGTATTTTTTTTAATTTGAATTTTTTAAAGCGAAATATAATTCTTGGATGTGGCTTTACATGTTGGAAATTTATTTTTGTTAAAATTGTTTGTTCACATTTGTAAAAGCTATATAAAATTATTAAATTAATACAATTTAGTATTATTAACAGACTTTCTCTGCATTTCCCACTTTTTACACAAATTTTTCAGGATCCCTTGAATGGTGTAAAAAAAGGGGTTCTACTGTACTTATAAAAAAAAATGAAATTTCACCATTAATGTAATTACTTGTCTGTCATTTCACGTTGACCCAAAAGTTGCCTCCAGTGTTTAGGATTGCTGGATTAACATCAATTTATGTATAGTTTGAAATGCAATCACAAACCATTAAGAAACACTCCAGCTTTACGCACTGCTCTAACTGTTAAAATGCACTACTTTATTGTATTTACTCATGTAATGGCAGCCTTCTTTTAATTGCTACACTCTGGTTTTGAAAAGCTTACAAGAAATTTAATAAAACCTGCATGACTGCTGTATCTGACTTTACAGTGATTGCTAGTAAATGGTCATTGTCATTTGTATAGAATGTGGCTATGATGCGTACTTAGAGCATGCAAATAATATTAATTGTTGTGTGCAGCTTTTCTCTGTGTAGATTGTTTGGGCCAAAGTTAGAATTAAAAAGGTAATTTTTGGAGAGGAAAAAAACTAGCAGTTTCTGCACTGAATTTATAACATCAACCATGGTTGCTGTACTCTTTGTATGGTTGATAGCGAAATTATGAATGTACTGTAGTACCGTGTGTGTGTGTGTATACACACACACAATACTTGAATACAATTAACTGAAATTTACATACTTGGGTTAGATGACTAATTACTTTTACTAGGTTATGTAGAATCTTGACTGCTCTGTTCACCGTAGACATGCAAACATTAAATGGCATGTCCAGTGAAATTACACATTTCCTATCTTTAGTTCTTATGCGTGGAAAGGTTCAAATTGGGTTAAATATAATTAGCAAAGTTTTTTTGAATGCTTACTTTATCTTAATCCCTGAGCGGGTGGTTTGCGATAAGACAATCATTTTTGAAACTGGTTCCTTTTTTCCTTTCATATAATTTATAGGTCTCTGTTTTTTATATGTATGATCAAATCCTCCTTAAATAACATTCAGAGTGTGTACATTAAACCATACTCAATAAGTTGCTTCTGATGTCAAAATTCTTTATTATTTTTGTATAACTACAGTGAAACCTCGTATTCACGTTTTCCTGTGATTTGCAAAACGTGTTTGAAACTATTTTATTTTAAACTGTTGTGTTTTCAAATCTTTTCCATTTTAGTGCAGTGTGTTTAGATGGTTACATAACGGTAATGTAACTGAAAAAAAAGTAGTTGACATTTTCGATAAAACCGAAATTGATAATCACGGAAAAATGTGACTAGTTCGTGGAAACGTGTGTTGATCTGAGTAAAGACGTTTCCATTCCCATTCAAGTGCATACTATTACTGTAAAAATTTGTGATAGCGTTTTTAAAAAAAAAAGTATGAAGCTGAACAGTGTTAACCAAATAGTTAACAAAAATAATAAATTTAAGATGTTCTCAAGTGGTATGTGCACGTGCTGGGAATCTTCCCATAATAGTATATTAAATTCTGATATTGGTAACTTAGGGCTGTATTCTGAAACAGTGTTAGTCATGGATTAAGTTAGTCAAGGCAGGTGGGTAGTTTAAGGTGTGATTAACCTGTACATTTGCCAGGTTTGGAACAAATGTGGCGGCATTTTATCGTTTAATTTATCACGATGTGAATTTACAGCGTGACAATTCGTAAAACGTAAAATTAAACAGCAGAGAATGGCGTTTATTTAAATTATGACTTAGCAGTTAATTATATTTACGGAACGATGCTTGGAAATGCTGGAATGAATATGTTATCTTGCCTTTTAAGATTAATTTTAACATATTGTGTGTGTATTTTATGATATTAACACATGTCTAAAACAATTTAAATGCATAATTAGTTTGTCTTTTCTCTCAAGAATTCATCTCCGTGCAATAGCTGTATGACGCTTGACTAATCGTCATGACAACGGGCAGTTTTGCGATGTCAAACCTTTAACTAGCCTTAAGCTGCGACTAGTTAGTCACTACTAATCATGGTCTAAAGTTTCAAAAAAATGTCCTTCTGAATACGACATATTAGTAGTTCTTGGGGTTTAGTCGTGGTCTAGTTAATCTATACTTAGACCAGGTTTAGACCTGATTTAACGAAATGTTTCTGAATACGGCCCTTAACACTGTACCAAATTTTGTGTGACAAAATATGATAAATGCATTGCTTGCATGAATATTATCACTTCGGTTTTACCTGTAGAGAGTTTTTGAAATTTCCCTTAGGGGTTTCACTGTCTTATAAACAGCAATGGTCTTCAAAAGTGCTCACTTTATTGTGAACCACAACAAATAGTGCATCGCAGTTAAGGTTTTGTTTCAATTTTGTTGTGTCCGAGAATAATTGCTTTATATGCTAACTTTCGCTCTGCGATATTTTATTACTTGCATAGTAAAATGACACGTCCTCAACTCCCCCTCCCCCATCCACAATTCATCCCGTCCAGTTCATTTTCTCAAAATACACATGCTGTCACTTATACGTTTTTTATTCTAGGTTGAGTTGGAGTTCTTACATCTCAAGAGTGTCTATTATCAAACATGAAGGTTTTTTTAATGGAATATCAACAGAAACTCAGGTCCTGAACCTGTTTATGTACTATGGATATTTAATAACTGTCCATGAAATGTACATGCTTGTAAGGCTGTAATTGAATGAATAAAAAATATTTATTATGTAGCTAATAAATGAAGTGTGATTTTAACTTTAGTTATATGTGCTACATCATACCTACAATAATATTTTTAAATAACCTGTGTGTATTTTTACATTGTGATATTTTATGTGGTGCTGGAAACAAACATTTTATATACAAACATTAACACAACAATGAAGTTAAATGCTACATTCTAGTACCGTACATAGAGGAAAGGTCCATGAAATGTATTTTTTTCTAGTCTAGCAGTGGTCAAACATCTGTTTGAAATAAGAACTAATATTAATAAACAAGCAGGTACACAAGCACACTACATTATATGATCATGAATAATTTATTTAGTTACAAGTCATAACCAAGACACAAACCTAAACTTACAATTTAAAGCAACATGATCCAATTCGCAAAAATATCTTCGTGGAAACACAAAGAATTGAAAAATATTAGGAAGGTTGGTGCCAGTGCTGCCCTCATTCCAGCAGGTGTCGAAGCTAACAGTTCTCAACCTCGCCTATTTCAGTTTCCCACACCTGGTTCAAGTTTATTAAAAGCAATATGTTGGTTTAATTGGGGGCTTAAGAGTAGGAGGAAAATATGTATTTTTTCTCTCTTTCTGTGTCACAATAATTTAGTAAAAATGTGTGTCAAGATTGTTGAGTAAATAGTTATATGTATATTTATTTTTACATTGAACAGTATAACCTCATAATTAAGTATGGGCCTTCATAACTACGGATGATTTGTAATGCACCATCAGTTTGTATATGCAATTCAATGTAAAAGTTTAGGTATTTTACATGTGGTGTTTTCATGCCCACATTCGTAAATATGCTATATAACATTTGCACTGGTTACTGCACTGTGAAAACTTTTTTTTTGGGAGTGGCAATGTGCTTTGTATCTGGAACAGAATAGTGGCAACTCCGGTCTAGCCAGCTTTCCATTGTATCCGGCCCGGCAAAACTGCTGTGAGCATCCTCTTCCTTCTCTCTCAGCGACCATCTCCAGCCTGACCTTGAGCACACTCGCGTTGTATCACAGCGTTCGGTTCTGCCTGGTTACTGGATGAGTCGCACTCTACGCTGATCTGTTGTTCAGTACATTGTTTATTATGGCCGTGTTTTTTTCTGCGTCAGATATTGGCTTTTTTTTTTTTTTGTACCTGTACATTTGTAGGCCTATGGCAAGAGTAGGTATTGTCCCCTATCATAGCTGCAGTTTTGTTAACACAACACGTGTTTGCGATAATGGCTGGCATTAATAATGCCGGAAAACATAAGGCAATTTTTAATTATTCAGGCGTGTGCAGCAGGTTGCATCAGTAATGTACAATCACCTTAATTAACAGCTATAGATATAGTCAGATGCATGTTACATTATAAATTACGATGTGTAATGGCCACTGTAAGTGCAGTTATTCCTTTACGGCCAAGATGCGGCGATTGTAGTAAATGTCTAACATACAAAAACGTGAATTCCAAACCTTAGAAAATACGAGACGCGATTATATCTTATGTCTATAATTGTAAACAACGCGCAGTAATACTTTTGCCGCTGTTTTTCTTTAACAGGTACCCGAGATAACAAAAATTAATTATTATACTGGTGTTGCCCCCAATTGTAATAATTTTTGGCAACTTTCGCATTAAATTTTTTTGTGTATGTGTCCTCGTTACTTGTTTTTGTAGTCACGAGGATTTTTTGTGCTCTTAGCGTAATTTCCTGCATATAAGACAATTTTTACATACATTTTTGGCCCTCAAGAATTGCTATTCGTCTTATATGAGGGTGCAAAATTTTTGGTAGCCAAAAATCGTTTGAAAGCTAAGCTGTAAGCTGTGGAGTTGTATGATGTTTCAAGGAATTGCGTTCTTCGTCACAAATGTAAACGAGTGCCCCGTTTATTTTAATAAAATTTACAGTACAAAATTTTAATGAGCATCATTCATAATAAAGGACACTTCCTCGCAGCGAAGCGGCGATCGATGCGAGCGCATGCCGAGATACTTTGTCTCACCAGCCTACAACTCTCAGGCGGAGAAAACGAGGATCTAGGTCCGCATGCTTTCATCCTTTGTCTCGCAAGCACAAGACTCTCGGGCGGAAAAAACTAGGATCTAGGTACCGTACCACACATTCATGTTTGTCTAACGCTAGGCTGGCGGACAACAGCAACGCACAGGAATGCGATGACCTTGCAAGCATCTGTTGCTTGGCGTTGGCATGTAATGTGCGGCGTGCCTCAGTCCGGGGATGCCAAGTTGCGCACACCTGCCGGCAAATGGAGATATCGCCGGCTGCCGCTGTGCATTTCCTTGGCTCTTGGGCGCGTGGAGGGCAGTAGTAGCCAATGTTATTCGTTTGTGTGTCTATTATGATGTTGAAATATTTTCAATGCATTTATTACCGGCATATAAACTAAATGTTTTTATGTTTCTGGCAAAAGAAAAAAATATTTTTCTGTCAGGAATTTCAAAATTAGTTTTTTTTTTCCCCCTCAAGATTTTGTAACTTCAAAACCATGACTCGTCTTATTTGCGGGGTCGTCCTATATGCCGACAAATACGGTATAAATGCTCGTAATAATGAGGTTTCACTGTAGTACAGTTTCAGAATGAAATAGAACAAATTTATATATAATAATTCTTGTTTGACCCGAAAGAAAAATCCATCTGGAGTAGATAAAACTGAAAGCAGGATTGTTACACTGGAAACTAATCTCTAGTTCACCCCAATGCAAGTCCAAAAAATAATAATAAAAAAAAGTTTACTTTCACACTAGCAATGCTTTCAATTGTTTTAACAAGTGAGTTTTACATACATACCTGTTTCTTAATGGTAGGATCCAATTTTTGGTTGAGCAATTTTGACACCAAATATCCAGTTCGCTTAGCCTGCCAACAATGCAATTTCACTTTAATTAAGGAGTTAGTAATGCTTAACTTGTCAGTCATTTTCATAGTAGCATGTTTTGAAGTGTTAGAATTTATTACTAGGAGGAACCATATTATTATTTTTTTTTTTTCACACCTGCATTGGATGATAATCTTATTTTCACGTTTTTGTAACAATATGGCATAAACTGTTAAAAATAATATTACATTCCATGCAAGTTAAATTCTATGGGGTACAGTTATATCTGTGGCTGGCCAGAGCACAGCCTCAGCAATTCCACTATGTCATGGACAGACTGTTTACAAGTAGGAAGACTGAGAATGTGGCACGATATCACAGCTAGAGAAAAGAATCTATCCTTTGTCACGCACTGATACCTTGGAACCCGAAAAAATTGTAAATAAAACTGGCCTATTTCGGTGTTAAAAATCTGTGTATAAATGTTAAAAGCGGTGCAAAAAATCAGTGTAAAAATGTCTGCACTTTACACATTATAGCTTAATAAGAGGTGTAAACTAGCCATAATATTCAGTTTTTTGTTTAATTTTATTTTTTGGAAAAGTGAATTAAATATTTAAACAGAATACTTAAACAATCATACTATTGTAGGTGTAGGAAGAATTGTTGATCGACTTATTCATCAAGACTTGCAAGTTAAAAAATTAATTTTTAAAATTACATTTGACAGTAAAATTGTTATAGGAGGGACACCAGAAAACATCAAATAAAAACTGGCTCATACTGATGTTAAAAAGGACAGAAGCAAGAAAAATTTAGGTGAAAAATATTAACGTAATCTTGAAATAAGCCAAGAATTTTAATTTTTTTATCAAACCTAAAATACAGTGATCTGGCTAATACTAATAACACACACCAATATAACACAATGTAATTTACCTGGTTTGTTAAAGGAAAGGAACCAAACTTAATAAAAATACTGTAAAATATTACACATCTTAAAAAAATGTAGGTCAAAACATATACAGATCCTACATGATTTTGAACATACAAAATATTCTCAACTATTGAGAGGTACCTTTTTCCCTCCAAAATACTGTGTTACAAGGATTTCTAAATTGCTGGGTTTTAAATTCACTCTTAAGTCTGAGAGGATGTGCCCGTATGCAGAGAATGCCCATTCACTGTCTGCATTTGACAGGGGCATGAAAAGTACTGCAAGTGAACCGTTCACAAAGTTTATGTGGTCGTCTTGTAATGCCAATAAAAGTTACAACATCCACTGGATTCATTTCACTCAGTAGTTCTGCTACTTGTGTGTGGAAGCTTAAGTATCCTTCCAAGAATTCTTGCCTGGAAAGTGTGCAAAGAACGGGGATGTTCTGCAGAGCAGGGTACAAACTTTCATCAACAATGTTATTGGCCACATGTCTTGAATTAAATAACTTTCCCACTTGCAAAAAAAAATCTAGGGCAGTGTTCTGGTCCATGAGAGTATTGAGTTTCTTTTAACACTTTAATCAACATGAATGACAAGTGTATCGCACATAGAACGCTGCTTCAACACTGTAGAAAGCTTATCGATTTCAGACTTGGTTGCATCTACTAAGACATCATTTACTTACAAGCAAATACTTCTCCAGTATACTAGACACAGTTGTGTGGACTTTTATATGAAAGAGCATATGTTGAATCTTCAAACTCCTGTATTGCTTCCATTGTGGAAGTGTCATGTTCAACAACAACAAAAAAAAAAAAAAAACGCTGAATAGCCGCAACATTGTCTGGAGACAGATTTTTTTTAAACTGACAGCACTACTTCCTTCTTCTTGTTAGAGGAATTAAACTCTACATTATGAATTACAAAATAAATGCAAAATTTTTAATGTGTTCTACAGTAAATAATGCCTTTAATTCAGAATTGATTGCAAGTGAATCGACAAATCAATTTTTGACAGCGATTCGAGTACAGTAAAACCTCTTTATAAAGACCCCTCACGGTTCTCTGGAATAGGGTCTTTATATAGAGGTGGTCTTAATTAAGGAGTTTAATTGTACAGTAAAACCTCACTGTTCTTGAGGAAAGGCTTGTTATAGAGAGGGGGTTGTTATAAATAGATTTAACTGTACACCAAAGTAGACGAGAAAATGGTAGGCGTATATTTAGCTTTAGTGAATGTGTCTATCGTGTTTCTTACATAGTACCTGGTAATTTGTTATGTTGTTTAACATTGTAATTAAATTAAATGAATGGCAAAACACAGCATTAATTTTATCGGCAACAAAAACAGTGAAAATAACAAGGATATAATTGTTGCGTCTACAAATCGGGAATATAGATGTGAAACATGAATTAATATATTCAAGGAATCCTATTTAGGTTATAGTAAAAAGTTAATATTTATCCCTTAGCACTTGTTTTGTTTACAGAATATTGTTTATACGTACAGTATGTTGTTTTGTAAGATGTGACTTAAATGAATTTAGCTCACAGTTTTAAAGTGTTAGGACTAAGCAAAAAATTCTTGATGGTAATATAACCTATTTAACTGTTAAATTTTATTGTATGTTCATTTTTGTCAAGAAACGTGTCTGATTTATGATTGTATAAGTAGTAATAAATATAATACGATGTTTTGTTAACATGGATTGAACCATCAAATGTAACAAAAAGAGGACTTTCAACAATTCAATCAATTTACAAATTTGTGTAAAGGAAAGTATTTTAATTAAATACTGGACTAACATAATATACTGTACACATCTTCGCCACCTCTAAAACATAAAGTGTATGGTTATTGGTAGTCTGCTTGGATAGCACAAGTTAACATGGTTCAGTATCATGTTTAAAGCACTGTACTGGAATTTCTCGGGAAATGTACTGGAAATTAAGCTGGACACCCTGGTTGATAACAAAATATTTTGAGTTTAACTAATTTTCGATAGCTTATCGATGTTCGTCTTTTGTTGTAAATGGTTGAGAAAAAGCTTTCAAATTGAATGAACTTGTTATCACATATGCAAGTGATGTAAACATATTTATTAGAAATTATTTATGTGTAGTTGAAAGATTGTGCGGGAAACTGTAAACAAACATGCAGAGAGAGTGAAAATGTGGTATTCCAATAGGCGCTGACAATAGTACAGGGTTATTATAAATGATTCATCGGGTTTTAAAAATTCATAATTCATAGTCTATTTATTTTAAAAGCTCATACCAACTGCCTAACAAAAGAAAAACTGAAAAAGTTTTATTTAATATGAGTCTAAAACTTTTTTGTTACAACAGGTGGTAGCACTGGATCAGTTCACAAAATGGCGACAAGCCAACAGAAAGCGTTTTGTGTTTTGGAATATGCGAAATGTTTATCTGTTATTACAGTGCAGCGTGTGTTCCAAGGGTATTACCACACAGAACCACCATGTCACCAGAGCATTTTGTGATGGTATCGTCAATTCCAGGATACGGGATGCTTGTGCAAAGGTAAGAGCACAGGACGGCCAAGTGTTTCTAACGAAACAGTGAACAGAGTGAGAGAAAGTTATGCGTGTAGCCCACGAAAATCAACTAACCGAGCAAGTCGCGAGCTTGGAATTCCTCAGCCGACAGTGTGGAAGATTTTGCGACAACGGTTACAACTTAAACCGTACCGCTTACAGTTGTTGCAACACTTGCATCCAGAAGATTACGCTGTCAGGGTTGAGTTTTGCGAGAACATGCAGGAAGCTATGCAGGATGAAGAATTTGCCACACGTCTTGTGTTCAGTGACGAAGCAACGTTTCACTTGAGTGGAAAAGTGAACCGTCACAATGTTCGAATAAGGGGCATCGAAAATCCCCATGCTTCAGTGCAGCACATACGAGATTCGCCAAAACTTAATGTTTTCTGTGGTATCTCACAGGCGAGGGTGTACGGATTTTTTTTTTCCCCTCCCCTCCTTAAAAACACTGTGACGGGTCTGTCCTATTTCGACGTTTTGGAGTTGTGGTTATTTCCACAAGTAAGAGAGGATTCCGCCAACTTCGTGTTCCAGCAGGATGGAGCTCCACCGCATTGGCACACAGAAGTGCGTCGCTTCCTCAACAATGAACTCCCACACCGCTGGATTGGACGCTGTGGTCAGAATGACTTGACACTGTTCAGATGGCCGCCCCGGTCTCCTGACCTTACAACGTGTGACTTTTTTCTTTGGGGGTACTGTGAAGTGTTCAGCCACTTCCCCATCTTGTTTAAATATTTATAAAGTGTTATTATTTTCTTATTTAAATTTATATGTAAATCTTTCTTAACAGGCTATATGCCATTTTCAGGGTGAGTTTGTCAGGTGTCCGGTATGATACAACAGAATTCAATAACCTAGTAATTGGGGACATGTTAATTTAAATTCATCTTTTCAAAATTTAAATATAAAATAGTCAAGGAATTTTAAAGTAGCGTCATTTGATTATCTTTCTGGCTTCTTTGGTTTCAAATTGACCACAGTAAAATTTTAATTATTTTTGTTGATATAACTTTTTCTTGTATTTTGACCAATTTTTGAGTTTTGGCAATTTTAGCTTATTGTTAAATTTTCCCTGGTGAAGTAACTTCAGGTGTTGCAAGCTTCTCCAGGCTGTAGGATTTCTGGCGCCGACGTTCTGGTTGATCACTTGCTTCATGGAATTCTCTCCATGACGTAGGTTATTGACGCACGTAGGTCAGCCATCACAGGGGGTTGCTTAGGGTATTGCGCCGCGGAAGTAGTTCCGCTGTTGCGCACCTTTTATCCCTAATTATTATATTTGTGTGGATAAAGAATTTTCTTTCAATGTAAAACCTATAAATGGAAATTTTGGAATCCTTTGTGATCTGTTTTAAGTGTAATTTTTCTGGTTTTGGGAAGATTGGAGTCTGTTGTATCACTCCGCCGAGGTCCGCTATTAGTTACCATGCCCGCCGGGGGTTTATCAGTCGGGGTAGTGATGGCGGAGTAAGGGAGACGTCTATGGGTCGCGAGGGTGCAGTGGGGCTGGCGCTGGAAAGGCTGGAGGAGGCTTTAGTGCCCCTGGAGTGGTTTTTTTTTTGTCTTTGCACTCTTAAAAGTTATATAGAGGTGGCGGGAGATACGGGGTTTCAGGCAACGGACAGGAGTTACATTTGTTTGCTTTGTTTAATCACGTTTGGGCATGGTAACGCCGGACATCTGACCATTTTCCCGTTTATTTGTGTGTTGACCAAACCGTCTGTTGTAAAATATTCATGAAGCAAGCAAAAATCATGTTAAAGGTAAAATTAAAAACTAAAAAAAACAAGTGCCTTATTACGTGAGTCTAATTTGCAATACCATAATAATAGTTTCCGTCTCCATTTAAATGACTAAACTGAGCTATCCGGAGCACGTCAAGCCACATAACCTCAACTCAAAGTGACAACAAACCATAACAATAGACTACAGCAACACTCTGTTTACGTGCCACCATTGCCAACAACACTGCATGAGCTCCGAAACCGCATTACCACAGCTGTCATGACCATCAACAGGGACATGCTGCGACGTGTGTGGGGCGAACTCGACTACCGATTGGATGTCTGTCGAGTGACGAAGGGAGCGCACATTGAACATTTGTAAAATGGTGTTGTAAAAAAACTTGGCGAGTTTCTGGTTGTTTTCAAGTTTCATTCATAATTTTTCATGGAGTACTTTTCGAATTACAGTTTTTTTAAAACCCGATGAATCATTTATAATAACCCTGTAGTAACACTGTGTAGTATCGTAACAAAATCACATAACATTTGAAAAATTGCCTGACTAATTTGTGCTATCAAACAGCAGCGTAAATATATATTCATTATGTATATTTTAAAAAATATTGGTACATGTAAATATGTACAGCTGCTGCTATGTTTCCGCTTGAGTAGCATAACACACACAACATTATAGCACGTTTCAAGTCGCCGTAGATTTCATTGCCGATTCAAGGTATAAAAATATCACAAATGAAATGTAAAAATAAAGTAAAAATCTTTGTTCACTAATCGTGCAAAGTATGTAAAGCGCATGGCCGTTGCTACAAGACGTCACTTCAGAAGTCGTCGGGCAGCCTCGGCCGGATTATGCTCGGGACACGGCCAAAGAGTATCATTGTGGGAGACATTCCACTCTGCAGCATAGGCTGCGTGCTATACGTTAATGCTGCCTACTCATCCTCACACCCGAATCATTTATTTTTTGAAAAGAATTTGGAAAGATCTAAATCCTTAAAATAATTTGGGTAGCTAAATTCTTAGTGCTTGAAAGCATTTTGTTAGTACATACATAAAAAAATTTTTTTATATGGGTGTTTTTAACTTCCTGGTGCTCAGAATTTAGATTTTATACTTGCGCAAAGACAATATAAGTTGTGATTTAACATTATCACATTTAAGTATTTAATATTTTTAATTTTAAGAATTTTGTTTAGTTTTCGTTTAGGCTGAATTCATCGCAGAAGTACTTTCGATTTAGTTTCAATTTCACGAAAGTTCATACATTTTCTTTCACTTTTGTTTTGTGGAAATAAGTCGCTTTCGTACAACCCTACTGAATATATAGCCATTGCAGGTTCTTCATTGTCCCCCCCCCCCGAAGTTCTGTTCAATTCATTGGCTTGAGACTGGAGAATGCTGAGTTTGCAGACAGAGCTTTAAAACTTCTTCTAAGTGTACAGAAGTATGTTGTGCAATTTTCTGTTTAAAAAAAACTAACATGCAATAGTTTTCAAGTTATTGCATAATCTATAAAAGATAAAGCATTGACAATGAATGTGTATTTATACCTTGAACCTTTTTTTTAAGGGAATAACTACTGTCTCAAAAATAATGGCTCTTTCTCCTCTTCACTTTTAATTGACCAAAGCTCTTTCGTACTTCAAGCGTTGGTAACTAAGCAGTAGTTACACAGAAATGTTTCTCAGGTACCTTGGAATTAAATGGATATCTGGTAACTCAGGGTGGCTACAAACGGGAAAAATGCAGGGAATTTTATGACAACAGGGAATTTAGCATATAAGACTGCAGATAACAAAAACATACAATCACATCTAATTCTGAAAATAACCAAATTTTAGTGTTTGTGGAATGTACACAATGTTTTTAAAGGTTTTTGACGGAAAAAAATTTTCAACAGTTTTACAGGATTTTCAAGTTTTAGAACTAATGTCGCAATACATATGTATCGATTCCAGGCCCAAGATACTATCGATTCGGCAGCGCTCTCAGTGTTGCAAGAGTCTACGTACGACCAACGCTATTGTCATGGCCGATGGCGACATTTTGAAGAGACATTGGACTATCAATAATATTGAATGCATCGAGGATTTTTATGTTTAACCATCTGCATGTGGTAGACTGTGTTAACGGAATTTTTTCGAACAATTGGGTGGTGATAACTTTTGGATTGCTTTAATATGTGATTAATTGTTGACTCTAAACTGTGTATTCTTTTTCACTGAAAGTGAAATGGCTTACAAAGCCAAATTCAAATAATCGTGGCTACAGAACCCGAACTGTAAAAACTGATTGAAGCAGTGTGTGGTTTCTGCAATACAATATTTGCATCGAGTAATATGGGTAAAAGTGCAGTAAGCCACCTGCTCTGTAAAAAGTACATATTAATATTGAAAAACAAGCAGATGTTGATGCAAATGCAATTATTTTGTAAGTCATCGCCGCCTAATGCTTCTTCTGTTAGGCGCCTATATCGTCTTCGTCTGGATCAGGCAAGTTATAGATACGTTCAAATACTGGTAACCTAAAGGCAGTGTTACAAATTGAGTAGTGTGTTCATGAAACGTAGAAATATTTTTGTAATACGGTCCTAAATCTCTAATATTAAATACCAATTATATCACATTTAAAGCATACTGAGAGACAGTATAATTTTTTAGAATTAATCGTAGGCCTGACTTGATTAAGAAAAATTTGAACAATATACATAGCCTACCTATTTATATTTTTTAATCAATTAAACAATATTTAAACTTGCATATAGTTTTTAAGTTACCAAGGTGGTGATTAATAGCTTGAACTAGAAAAAAAACTATGCAATATTTTACACACAGATTTAAAAATTATTCAAAACTGTGACAGCAATTTACACATTGCAAAAACATTACATACTCAGCTTTCTAATTTGTTTGTCTCAATTGTATAATATAATCAGATCCAAAACAACCATGGTTCTAGACTATATTTTTCCTTTTGTTTTACAGGGTCTTGTTAGTGAAATGGCTCAAGCTTCTAGCACAATAAATAGTCCATCAAATTCGAACACCAACCATGAATACCTACCTATTCAACGTAAGAGTTACAAAAGCAGAGATAATATGGTGCCTTCATGCAGTTACATCTCATATATCTTTACGTGCAGCTGGAAAGGAAAAAGTGTTAACACTTTTTAAAGACATTTTTCCAGACAGCTCAATTGCCGGAAAAATGCTGTTGGGAAGAGCTACATTAGCAAACACACTTGTACATGGTTCAGCCCCATATTTCCATGATCAGTTGAGATAGTTGTGTTTGGAATATTCAGAAATAGTTGTCGGGTTTGAAGAGTCTTTGAACAAAATTGTTAAAAGTCAAATGGATATTACAGTGAGGTTTTGGGACAAGAAATCTGACACTGTTTCAACACTGTATTTTCAACTCTTCATTTCTAGGACATGCAACAGCTTTAGATATTTCTAAAGCATTTTCTGAGGCTATATCAGAACTGAAGTACTATCAGAATACTGCAAGTATCAATGGACGGGCCGAACGTAAACCTGAAGTTTCACAAGAACCTTATTGAAGACATCACCTCATGTGATCCTGATCATCCAGAACCACTTGTGGCCGTCACAGATTTCACTGTACTTTCAAGGCAGCAATGCAGTCAACTCAGTGGGATGTTGGTGGTTTTCTTAGATCATTGTATAATTTGTTCAAGAATGTTCCTGCTTGTAGAACAGATTATGTTCATTATAGTGGGTCTGCCAATTTTCTTCTTAAGTTTTGTACTGTTAGGTGGCTGCAAAACATTGAAGTTGTTGAACGAGCTCTTACTATTCTTCCATGTATAGAAAAGTATGTGACTGGAGTTCAAGCTGCCAAGAAAGCACCAGGGTTCCAAAAGCTTTCAAGTTGTGTCTGCAGCTATAAAGGACAAACTGTTAGGTGCAGAACTGGATTTCTTTCAGTCAATAGCTGCAGAAGTGGAACCATTTCTTCGTGAGTTTCAAGCAGACACCCCGCTTGCACCTTTTTTGTATGAATAGCTCAACTGGATGATGATCTCTGTTGTATCCTTGACTAGGGCGGTAGTTGGCAAGATGGCCGCGGGGTTTAAGGATCAAGGATCGGCATGTGCCGTCGAGTTACGTAAATGGTCTTAGTTATTAACGCCCTTCCAGACCCACAATGATCATCCAACATGGTGGCAGCGGTAAACAATAAGATAAACGTTTCGGTAGCGGTGGTGTGCGTGTGATAAAGTACATTTTGACAAAAACAAAACGTCTGTAGCCTACCGAACGGCCCTTCAAAATGGACGAAGAGGACGGTAAAGAAACTGATAAGATGCAGCGGCCGAGCAACCATCACATAAAACCACCAGGTCCGCTCGATTTCACTGATGCTAATTCGTGGCCTCGTTGGAAATTACGTTTCGAGCGGTATCTTAACCTCACAGGCCAGGCGGCAAGCAACGATGCTACGAAGACTGATTTGCTACTGTATTTGTTGGATGAGCAGTCGGACGACATTGTGACGACGTTCCCGCATCCGTCGAGGGAATGGACATATGTTCGATAGGCACTTCAAGCTTCGCATCAACATTATATTTGAGAGATTCAAATTTAATTCCAGGGTCCAGCAACCGGGGGAAAAGGCAGAGGTGTTCATCACATCACTACATAATCTTGCCGAAACGTGTTCGTATGGACCTCTCAAAGAAGAGTTGATACGAGATTGTATTGTCGTAGGAATGTGTGACATAGAATTGAGTGATAAGATGCAGTTGATAAGTGAACTAACCCTACAGGAGGCCATTAACATGTGCAGGCAAGCAGAACTACAGTCGGCACAGTCCTCACAGTTGCGGGAGAAACGATCCGAGGAAGTAAATTATGTGCGCCGAGACAGCAAAACATTCAGAGACCAGGAAAAAAATCAGCCCCCTGCCAACCCAAGGAGAAACTGGAACACAGGACCATCGTGGAGAGAACAAAATGACAGCTGTGGTCACTGCGGCAAGAGACACGGTGCTAATAAATGCTCTGCAGTTAACACAAAATGTTATTCCTGTGGCCGTAAGGGTAATTTTTCTAGAGTCTGCAGGGCCAGCAAACGTATGCAGTATGTCACAGAAATGTCAAGCTCTCGGGACAGCACAAATGAATTTGTGGTGGGTAGTGTGGCTTCACTGTCAGATTCATCTCAACAACAACGAGAAAGTGAATCATTTCACGTGAAGGTGACAGTTCAAGAATTGGGCAAGACTGTGGACTTCGTGATCGATACAGGAGCAGACGTCACATGTCTTCCAGCTGTCATCCTAGCCGGATCAAAGATTCTTCCAGAAGCATGCAACAATGCAGTCTGCGGGTTCCCAAGTGGTAACCTTGAGTTACAAGGAGCAAGAGAGGAAACTTAAAGTGTTTTTCATTAATAAGTTACGCAATCCGTTGCTAGGCAAAGATGCACTCCGAGCTCTTAACCTGATTCAAGTGATTCGTAGTGTTAATGTTGCAGCTGAGTTTCCCCAAGTGTGTAAAGGCCTGGGTAAGTTTGAAGGCGAGATGGAGATACATCTACGGAAGGAAGCACAACCCTATGCGTTGACTGCACCCAGGTTAGTCCCACTGCCTTTCTTACCTAAAGTTAAACAGGAATTGGAAAGAATCGTCAGGTTAGAGGTCATAACACCAATAGATTCACCCACACAGTTTTGTGCACCAATGGTAGTTGTGGCTAAGGGAGACAAAGTTAGAATCTGTTGTGACTTCACCGAGTTAAATAAATATGTAGACCGTCCAGTGTTTCCCATTCACAAAGTTCAGTATACCTTATCGCAACTGAACAATGATAAGTATTTAGTAAGATAGACACTAACTCCGGATTTTACCAAGTTCCACTTACTGAAAATAGTCAGCCTCTCACAACCTTCATCACCCCATTTGGGAGGTTCATGTATCGTAGATTGCCTTTTGGTCTGAATGCAGCTCGAGAATATTTCAGGTGTAAGATTGCGCGAATGCTAGAAAACGTACCGCAGATATTTTTCAGCATGTTGATGACGTTCTCGTTTATGAAGAGACAGTTGAACAACATGACGCAACACTACGCCTGGTGCTAACTAAGTACAAAGAGGAAGGTATTACTATAAACATGGACAAAAGTGTCTTCGGGGTAGATAAGGTTAGGTTCTTGGGTCAGGAAATCTCATCAGATGGTTTATCAGTCGACCCAAGTAGGGTTAAAGCCATTCAGCAATTTTCGAAGCCTAAAAACAGAACGGAACTGATGCGTTTCTTAGGCATGGTTAATTATGTAGGCACATACATCCCTCACAAAAGCCAGATCTTACAACCCCTTCGGGAATTGCTCAAGGAAAATAGCATGTATATTTGGGGAACGGAACAACAGGCAGCCTTCGAGGAAATAAAACGGCTGATGCTAAATGCACCATGTCTAGCTCACTTTGATGTACGTAAAAAAAATGATTGTGAGTGCAGACAGCTCATCGTTTGCATTGGGTTGTGTCTTGATGCAAGTAGGTGAAAATGACACTAGGGAAGTAGTTTGCTATGGTTCCAGAGTTCTCACTAAGACCGAAATGAGATACGCTCAAATTGAGAAAGAGGCTCTAGCCTTGACATGGGCGTGTGAGAAATTCCAGGAATACATTCTTGGACTCCATATTGAGATAGAGACTGACCACAAACCATTGATTCAAATACTCTCTTCCAAAAACATTGATGATCTGAGCCCTAGGCTGCAAAGATTCAGGATTAGATTAATGAAGTACTCGTACACAGTTTCTTATGTGCCAGGAAAACAGTTGGTCATAGCAGATTGTTTGTCACGAAACCCAGTTCAGGAAGTAGACACGTTGGCTGAGGAATTGTCTGCGGACAGAGGCGCACGTAAATCTGGTCATATCCAATATATCTGTTGCACCAAACAGCCTACAGCAGATTAAAGACAAGCAACAAACTGATCCAGTCTACAAAACACTGAGTGAATACACCAAAACACATTGGCCACCCAGGAGACAGGTACCAAAGGAACTAGAAAAGTACTACCAGTACCGGTTCCAAATAAACATTAGTAAAGGGTTTCTGTTAAAGGGTACCCAGCTGATAGTCCCAGCTGAAATGCAGCAGTACGTTTTGGCACAACTTCACAAAGTTCACTTGGGGGTAACAAAATATAAGACCCGAGCTAGAGAAACAGTTTGGTGGTTAGGTCTCGAGGCTCAGATTGAAGCAGATATAGCTGCATGTCCCACGTGTATCGAACACAAGAATCAGCCTAAGGAACCGTTCATCACAGAAGGTATCCCAGACTACCCATGGCAAAAAGTCGCTATGGACCTACTGAAGTGTCAAGGCAAATGGTACCTGGTGATAGTAGACTATTTTTCAAAATATTTTGAGCTGGTTGAAATAACTAGCTTAACAGAAGCAGCA
>PNEQ01099774.1:12904-25083 GCA_003012365.1 Medauroidea extradentata | reverse complement strand
TTAATTAAACACTATAAATCACAATAAAATTCAGTCCTATATCCAATCAACAGTATTTCTAATAATGACAATGTACAACCTTATCAGTCCGAAGTGGTGATGGCTCACCATGTGCTGCGCAGCACCCCGAGTGCACCGCTGTCTTCACTCTTGAGGTCTTCTGTTCGACTCCCGTCGCGCACCTCCTCTTCGCCTGTCAACCCGCCGCAGCAGTCCTCTTGTATCGCCAAACACTGCTCCGAAGGTAGCCGCCTGCCGCCTCACAGTAGACTTTGACGTCACCAAGATGTCTTCGCCAGTCTCTCTCCACAGGCGTAGCACCTTCCTTTAGCACTTCCAATAGCGAACTCTCCTCAAATGTGCCGATTCTGTGGTTTTATACTAGCCCAGACAGTCGGGTGTTCCCCACATTACAGGGGTCTAAAAATAGATATTTCATCATGTTTCGGATGTGCTTGTAGTCACGTCGGCCGCCCTCGAAGGGTTAAGACGCAGTTGGGACAGGTATCTATGACGTAGTTTCGGCGGGTTTCCCACTATGAGCCACCCGGGCTTTGAATCATCGGCCAGCCCTCAAGGTGTTACCGTTACGAAACAGCCGCCGACCACTGGCCTCCAGCTACATGGCATGCAACAATACTGCAAAAACGTCAGGTCAAGAAAGTTCCAGTGGAAGTAGTCTTGTTTGTTCTACATCTAGGACCACAGAAGCTACAAATACAGAAGCCTCTCACCAAGATCCTGTGCATGTTCCAACTGGAGACAAATTACTTGGGTCATATTGTATTAGGGAGGAAGTAACAAGAGCAGAAATTATCTGGGCATTGAAAGTTGTCGAGAGTAGATACTCTGAGTTCATGCTCTGATATTTGTGATGTGTTCTCATTCATGTTTCCTGATAGTAACATTGCTAAACAATTTTCTTTAGGTGAAACGAAGTGTTCCTATGCTATCAAACATGGAATTGCACCCAGGTTATCAGAAATTATCAAAATTGCAATTCATGATTTTCAATCTTATGTTGAGTCGCTCAACAAAATAACACAGAAAAGTCAAATGGATTTATGTGTAAGGTTCTATGATGTTAATATGCACAGAGTGTTGACTCGTTATTGGAATAGTGTTTTTCTTGAGCATGCCACTTCGAATGATTTGTTGTGTAAATTCAATGAAGGTACGCTTCCCATGAAGAAAGAAAATGTTCTTCAAGTGTCGATGGATGGGCCTAATGTTAATTTAAGCTTTTTGGGCAAACTTGCAAACCAAATGAGGGGGGAAAATCCACATGGTAAAGAACTTGTAAACATAGGAACATGTGGTCTTCATGTTGTGAATGGAGCAGTCAAAAAAGGGTTCAGTGATGTGAAATGGGAAGTTGAAACTTTTCTTAGGGACATTTACTTCATTTTACATGATTCACCTGCAAGGCGTAGGCTACAGATTTTAAAACTGTGACTGGTATTTCATGTTTCCCTTTAAAATTCTGTTCCACAAGGTGGGTTTAAAATGTAGCTTGTGCTGAAAGAGCAATATTTTTATATGATAAAAAAGTACATTCTGACAGGAAAGCTTCCTCATACTAAGCCTGTTGGTAATGTGAAGGAGTGTTCTTAATGACCCACTGATGAAATGCAAATTGGCATTTTTTAAACTTGTTTCAAATATTGTGAACTTTTTTTAAGACGTTTTCAGAGTGCAAATCCCCTTGCTCCTTTCCTGTACACTCATATTTGTAACATTCTGATCAGCTTAATGGCAAGAATAGTAAGAACTGACAAATGCCCAAAACAGATGGCAAAGCACTTTTCAACGTAGATTTAGAAAACCTAGACAATCTTTCTAAGGTTAGTTCTGGTAAAAAAGTTGTTAAAAGAAACACAGGTGCCGGAAAAAGAACTGCAAGTGTTCAGATTTGACTGTAGGAAGGTTCTAATATCTGTCATCGAAAAGATAAGAAAACACACAGGTGGTAATTTATGTACACTTATTGGTGTGACAAGCTTAGATCCGAAGGTCATCATACATGAACCCGGTTGTGGTTACAATGGTAAGAATAAATTGATAGAAGCATTACATGAAGCAAATCAAATTACAGTAGTGATAATGTTTCTGAAAAGGCAAAGCAGCAGTATAGAAATTTATGTATTGATGCAAAAAGTAATTTAAAGAGTAACTTTGAGAAGTTTGAAGCTAATGCAGATATTGGCTTAGATGAGTTTTTCTCTCAGATTATGAATGGCAAATCCAATTATGAACAGTTGTGGGAGGTGGTGAAACTTTGTCTAATCCTTTCTCACGGCAATGCTGCTGTTGAAGGAGGATTTTCAATAAATAAATCACTGTTGGTGGAAAACCTACAACATGAGTCACTCATTGCACAAAGAATTGTCTACGATGCTATAAAACACTATGGTGGAATAGTTAATGTACCTGTAGATGGGAAGATGTTACTGTCTGTGAGGGCAGCTAGAAGGAAGTACGGAGAATATCTGGAAAAGAAACTGAAGGAAGAAAGTGATGCAAAGGCGGCAAGGAAAGAAAAAAGATTCATTGCTAATGAGATTGGAAAATTAAAGGAAGAGAAAAGACTCGAGAGAATGGAACTTGAAGAAGTGGAAGTCAAGATAGACATGAAAATTTCTACATTACAAAAAAGTTTAAGGAAACCATAACATGCGGAAGATAAGACTAGTGTACAGACTACAAAATAATTTTTTTTTATTTCAAAAACTCTCAGTAATGGTGTAATTATTGAACAGACAATTTTTTCGCACCCAATTAACTATTAATAATTTGAATTTTCTGGTGATTCACTGGTGTACAGAGGCAGCAATCAACATTTTTATGTAGTTGCAGATGTTTGAAACAGATGGTGAGTTTATGCCTAAAATTTGTGTGATATTTATTTAAAGTGTATTACAATATTAGTTTCTCAGTCAGGAATTTTCTTTTCATATGGTCAGGAAAAGTCAGGATTTTTTATGGTCACTTTTCTGTGGGAACCCTGTTATATTATTTAAAGACGGTATAATGTATGTAGTAACTTTTGCCGTAGTTACACACAGAAAATGTTTCGTAAGATTATATTTATGCCTTGCAGTAAATGTCAAGCTAATTCTGTAAACGTGCGTGCGTGTACGCGTAAACATCATCCGCCATGACTGCCAACGCCAGCTTCGCTTCGACTGAGTCAGAGCCATCTAGAGAGTAAAGCAACAACTATGCATGACGCGTACGGAACAGCGCTGTTATCTAGTGCGTAAAGCAGCAACTGCAGGCTGTATCGATTTTGTTTTGGCTTACATACTTTGTTTACAATGGCAAATAAACGTGAACATTACACAGCTTCATTTAAACAAAAAGTAATTATTTTCGCAGAAAATAGTGGTAATAGAGCAGCAGGCTCACATTTTGGAATCAGCTAGTGTAATGTTCGTCGTTGGAGGAAAGATCGTCATGCAATACTTGCATCAAGAAGTACAAGGAAGGGTTTTCAAGGACCGAAACGTGGCAGTTTCCCACAAATCGAAGAGGAGGTGAAAAATTTGGTTGTTGAGCAACGGAATGGTGGATTCGCGGTATCTTGCGAAATAATAAAATTGAAGGCAATGGAGATTGCAACGCGACTTTGCATCGCTCAGCACCAGTTCAGGGCATGTCGTGGATGGATTGTTCGATTCATTAAAAGCAAGGTGCGTCTTAGAATCAGTACAGACTTTTTTTCTCAAATTTTTTCCCGAAAAAGCAGATGCGTCTTAGAATTGATGGCGTCATAGATTCGAGTAAATACGGTAATTTTTTAATAGAGGAAATATTTTTTTTTACGTTGATAATTTTCAATAGATTTCGAACACACATTGTGTACAAATTCATTTTGTTCTATTGTAAATGTGTGCTTTTATTTTCACATTTTAGTAAAGTGTGAATAAATTGCAGTAACGTCAAGAATTTTGGGAATTTTCTTCCGCCATTTTGTGCACTTCTGAGTAAAGCCGAAGGCAGCCGAGCGCAAGCGCACGAGTCTGTGAGGTTACTTTTCGCCTTTATGTATCTTGTTCTTGTTACTTTTTCCGTTTGATAGCCAGAGTTTTGTGAATTTTGTTAACAAGTGGCGCACACTATTTTTATTTTAAGGCCTGTGAAATGTATTTATAAATTATTTCTGTAACAATGTCGCGGCTTTCAAAATCTGTTCGCTCACTTGAAGAATGCCTTGAAATAATCAAGGAGGTAGAGAAATGTCCCGGTGAAAAGCATGCTGACATGGCCAAATGTCTTCGACGTTAAACTAGATCATCGGTAATACAAGTGAGCTACGACAATATTCAATACACACATATTTGAAGTACAAATTTTCGTATGATGGACATATTAAAAATTATTTTTGAGGTTATGTTTTTTAAGTTTGGGGGGGGGGGGGTTGAGTGTTTCCCGCATGTTTCGTTTTCTCGCATGCATCGTTTTTTCTCATTGGTCCCTTGAAAAACGATCGATAGAGGTTTCACTGTATATAAAACCTACAAACTCTTGTCTGAATTTAAAATTATGAATATGAATGTGTTTTTGTTTGGTAGAACTTAATAATGTAGTGGTCAAGTGAAAAACGCCATACATCACTTCCAACAGGGTGTCATTCGACACTCGCTAGTTTCAAAACTTTAGGCATTTTCAAAACGTAGGTAACCTGCAAGGGAACCAAGATCACATGATCCTAAATCGTGTTGCTCGTTGGCGCAAGCAGACTTACCTATCCCCGACTGGTTACTGTTTGAAAACCTCTCTTTGTGGATGCCATTCGTCGGCCATATTAGTTTTGTTCATTTCATGTTTTGATTGGGTGTGTTTTAATTTACTGTAAATTGTGTGTTGTACTATTAAAATAAAATAATGAAAAGGATTTTAATACTTTTTTTTTCTATAATACAACAATAAAGGAATGATAAGTTTGGGAGAGATTTTCCTTGTTCTAAACATGTAAGTCGAGGAGTTGAGGCAGTGTATGTGTTATACAGGTACGTGTCAACAAAGTGTCAACACCTTTTTTCCTATATAAACTGCCAGAATTTTTTATAACA
The DNA here is from genome assembly GCA_003012365.1 of Medauroidea extradentata. NCBI lineage: Eukaryota > Metazoa > Arthropoda > Insecta > Phasmatodea > Phasmatidae > Medauroidea > Medauroidea extradentata. The sequence continues at coordinate 20,008 of PNEQ01099774.1, read as the reverse complement.
TTGTGCGTGTAATAAAAATTCCGATAAACTAGTACTACTTTTAAGAGTGGAAATAATTTCCAATATACAGTATTTAGGGTTTATATAAGAAAACCCAACGTTTCCGATAACAGCAATATCGGCTAATAAACCGATATCGGATCGGACCATCACTTTTATTTATCCATTCCTACATAAATTTTGCCAAAATTAAAACTATTGTTAAGAAATCCTAAGTATTAAAAATACGTATTATGTTTATGAACTTCTTTATTGGAAAATATGTTGAATAAATGCCAAAATGTTTTTATGTTTGCAAAAATCAGGGAAATTTTTGGTTTTCTGTCAGGGAAATTGGGGGAAAATCAGGTAATTTTCTTTGCTGCAATGAGTGGCCACCCTGTTAAAGTAAGTAAAACAAGCCTATAATGAGATAAAATAGGCTTTAGTTTCTGTGCCTTCAGAAACATGATTAAGGGGGGATTGATCCCTGTCAGATCGGCTTAACTGTTTTTCTTATAAATCAGAGAATAGACACATTGTTTATACTTTTTTCACACTGACACTGCATAGTTTATTGTTTCATTCACACTTTTTGGAATCCATATGACATTGTTTCTGTTAATATTGCAGTCTCTGTAGTCACTCCGGTAAATAAAGCAATTTTTCCTTTTCAGCTGTTTCCTGTTGCAAAATAATGAATATATGTATTGTGGTTCCAGCAATTACAGAAAATCGATAAAGTTTGTATCTATGCCTTGTCGTGACAAAAATTTTGATGCATCGACTGGAACAGAAGTTATCGAGAAGAAACCGATAAATCCAAGGTAGTAGGGATCAATACCCCTTAATACATACATTGTGTGTATAATAGAGGCTTTCCTACTTGTCTTCTGTACGTTCATGATCATCATCTTCAGGGTCACAGTTTTTAATATCACTGTAAAATGCTTACTAATGACACTTTTCTAGACATAAATTTGTTTTTTTTACAGCTGTTTTTAGTCCTGAGCTTAGTTATTGTATTTAAAATAATACATTTAAGAATTTTAACCAAGTTGTGTTTGTCTGAGTTATAAGCAAGAAATGAAAGCATTGTGCTTTATGTTAAAGTGGTGGTACCAAAGAAATATGATGATATATGCGGGAATGTTATAACGGAGTTCTACTGTATAAAAATTCAAATCCAGGCGTTCAAAAAGTGATCCAAGAGAAGTTTTCTTACACGCATTGCGGTGATCGGAAAACCATAATGTGTTCAAGAAACAACTCTTAGCAGGTTAAGTTTCATAAATTTAACTTACGTATAACATTCTCAATAAAAAGATGATACTGAGTTTGAAACTGATTCTGCAGTGCCGTTCGAATTCACAATAAAGATGCAGGTAAGCAATGCTGTGTATTCAACGGGCCACATTAGTTTTCTTGCAATACCAAGGTGGTGTCCATAATAATTGAGGCCAAGCAAGTCACGGCAGTGTTGCAGATGCAGCTAAATTTCCACCATTTCCTATCTCGTGCAGTGCACGGTATTCTGATAAACTGTGATTCTCGTGTGCGCTTGTGTTTATTATGTTTACTTATGATTTTAAAAAAATTGTGTGGTATATTGATGATTGTGTTTATCTCTCGTATGTACAAAAGTGCTCATGATGATACCACTTGTAATTAACTAACATTTTAATAGTAAACTGCATACACAAACTGACGGTGCACTACAAAACATTTGTAATTACGAATGTCTCGTAATATCCCGTACTTCAGTGAGATTATACTATATGTTGAAAAATATATGTTGCACTTTTATGGTCACTGCATAGTTATGGAACAATATGTTACGTTCATGTGCAGTTGTGCGTGCAACAAAACATACTTTTTGCACACGTGAGGGTAAGAAATGTAACACGCCTTAGATTTCAAGACTTTTGTTTACTACCATCCACCATTTTGTATAAAGCACTACGAATAAATGTGTAGACTGCTGCCTGGGGCCTGTTGCACAATTATTTACAAGATGATAATAGTATTAGTAAAGTACAGTCAATTCTCGACTATACGACCCCCGGGAATAACGACCCTCACGAAGTAACAACCCTTTCTCCAGGAACCGTGGAAAATTGGAAAAAATTTGATTCCAAGAAAATAGCAGAAATAGGCATTGCATTTATTATGGCTGCAAATGGTTGCAATTATTTCTCGAAAACTGTACTGCCGCACACAGTGTGCGTGTTCTAAAAATATACTTTGCTGCCCCTTCCTCCCGCATGGCGCGATGGTCAGGCAGCCAGCTAGCCCGAATGCTCCTTAAAATCCCCCGGCCGGTCGGCGACCCGCCCGTCTTTCCCTCCGCCGGCCAACCACTCCAATAAGGCCGTTCTCTCACCCCTTTTTTATCATGTGTACGCCGTAACTTTTTTGCCACTTACATATTTCTCGTGCCCTTGGATACGGTAGTCTGTCTTTCTGCCTCTAATATAACTATTATACGTTGTGTTTATTTAAGCTTTATTACGTTTTCTATTTTGTTAATTAAATAAATCCATTAATATACATAATTACCGTTACGTCATTTAATGATGTTAAAAACAGTAATGTTTATAAATCATTATTACTTTTGAAAAGTGAAAGCAGGATAGTTCATAATTGACACTACCAAATGTCTGGTGCTGTGGTACTTGTGTACGTCTGTGAAATGAAAATGTGAAACAGCATTGTGTAGGTTTTTAAAGTTGTAATGTGTTATCCAAGTTTATTAACAATGATCAACATCTTGATGTTTGTAATTGTTTACTGTTGGTGAGCAAATTGAAACTCTGTATCAAATCCCTCTCCATGCATATTGGTGTAGTGTGTAAATAACTCGTGCAGAGAGTAGAATCATTATACAAGCAGATTATGACAACATTGCGAGAGTACTTTGTAAACAGTTCTAAACGCCAACATTGCTGGCACTTAATTTACATTGATGACGTTATTCTTTGATGTTGAGCTAGAGAAAGGTCGTATATGCATGTCCAGAGTATCATTTGTTCAAAAAAAATCTTTCTATTGAAAAATATTACTATTTCAATAAACTTTGTTGCGGTAGTCTTGCAAATAACTTCCAAAGTGGTCGTTCCTGGCGCAAGAATCTGTATTTTCGGTGACGTTTTTCTTAATTTTGAGCCGAAGAAAGGTCGTATATCCGCTTCCAGTGTATCTATTTATTCAAAATACTTCACTCTATTGAAAAATATTACTATTTCAATAAACTTTGTTGTGGTATTCTTGCAAGTAACTAAAACTGTCATTGCAGAAGCAAGAATCTATATTGTTGGTGACGTTTTTCTTAATTTTTACCCATATATCCGCTTCCAGTGTATCTATTTATTCAAAATACTTCACTCTACTTAAAAATATTACTATTTCAGTAAAAAACCTATATAGCATTTAGCATATATCAAATTTCTCTTAAAATTTAAAATATTAATTTTAAAAAATTTCAGAATTTTCATCTTTTCTTTTATTTTTGCGATTTTTTTATGAAAATAATTTTAATCCATTTATAAAAACACGTAAATTTTACGCCAAAGACGAGTGAACATCGATTCAATGATAAAAAATACTGTAAATGTCAACATTTTAGTGGTCGGGGGTCGCCGAAGATTTGTCAAAATTCTAATAATGATCCCTCCGAAGTAACGACCCTATTCCCGGGAACCGAGAAGGGTCATTGAATCGGGAATAAACTGTACTTGTAGACATGTGTTTCACAATAGGTATTCACATATCTATAAGCTGTAGAATGAAAAATATTAGTTAAATACTTGTAACTTGTAGAATTCTGTTGCTCAATAAAAATTTACAAGTTATTAGTAGTTTTATAATGGTAAATATTATTGAATTGTACAAGTGTCTGTTGCACAGTTCATAGAATTTTTGAAAGTCAGTAAAACATATGAGCTTACACTGATACATTTTCGACAAGTGTAAGTTTGCTTATAAACTCATTTTACAAGTGCAAGAATCACTCAGAATTGTGTGCTAGTTTGTAGTCTCATGTACTATTGTTGTCTCAGTTTACCACCAGTGAGAGATACTAATAAATAGATATATTGCACAGGTATCTTACGCTATTGGTGTGGCAGAGCCCCTGTCTATTACAGTGTTCGACTATGGTACTGCCATCAACAAGACGTCTAAGGAGCTGCTGAATGTAGTGCACAAGAACTTCGATTTGCGTCCAGGAAAGATTGTTAAGTGAGTACCTCCCATAGTTTCTATTATTTTGTTAGTGTGATGTCTTACGAGTATGTTTTGGTTGGCAATGATATTAAGAGCGATCTTTACACGTGAGTGTGTAGTGTCTTTAAGCGTGAGACTTGGCTTTGTACCTTTTACGGTGAGCGATAGTCCTTAATTAATGGGTTGTCCTGAAGGAGGTGGAAGCTCTTAAGGGGATTTGTATTAGGAGTGATTAGTGTAAGTCCAGAGTCCAGGTTGTGTTTTGGGTATTCAGAGGGTTTCTCCTTGGTTTTCCCGAGGTCCCGAGGATCTCGGCTCGGGTGAACAATAGTAGAGGCCCCAGTTGACGGTGCCGGCGCATTCCCTTTCCTATTCGGACCTCCCACTCCACTGGCAGTGGAGGGGTAGGCCCGGGAGAGGAGGGGGTAGCCTGGTTCAGTCGACTGGCAGTAGGGGTGCGCGCGTCGGCAAACTGAGCTGGCGGCCGCTCAAGCAAGAGAGCTCACTCTTGTGTCGGATGTGGACCAGGAGTGGTCTAGGCCGGGAAGCCCGCCGCACTGTGTGACATGGCGGATTGAGTGCCGCCAGATGGTATCCGAGACTTCATGGGGGTTCTCTGCGCTGCTTGGTAAAATGGGCAGGAGCATTGCCAAGGGACATTTCTGTTTGTGTGGTGAGTCCACTTAAGCTGACGTTGGAACATCAAGATTTGGGTGAGTCTCCCCTGACCATTTCCGTGCCGTTGCTTTCATCACCGATGGAGTCCACTGAACTTGGGCTTATGGCGATCATCTAGCTTCCGTTAATCTCAAGCGGGGCCTTAAGCGAGACCTGGAGCGCCAAGTGACGGCAAATGTGGTTGTACCTGGACTTGTACAGGTGGGCAAGTTTTTGGAAATTTAATGTCGCCCTCGGGAAAAGGGGGATTGTCTATTTACCTGTAGGTTTCCCTTAAATTGCTGGAGACTGTATGTGAATGAATGTTGTGAGAGGCATTAATGAGTTGTGACGGAGAAATTCAAGAGTAAAATTGACCCAATTGTAATAGTAATAAGCATCGGGCACTTTATTGTTCTTTGTGGTGGGTAATCAATGTTTGAAGTGTATGTAAATTAGAATAGTGCATACAATGCACGAAGCCCTATTGGATGTTTGTATTACATTGTAAAGGCTTGTAATCTGAACGTACCTGAATATATTCATGATCAGTGAATTTACACGAGTTTCTTTGTTCAAGAATGTAGTTGACCAACCTTGCAGCCTACATCTTTAAGAATAGGTAGGAGTTTTGCTCGAGTCTTGCCCCGTTTGTGTGGGCTTAGCCTTGGGGCTAAGTGTTCAGGGACTTTATTTGTTAAGGCCTTTGGCCCGAGAGAGTAAACGGGGCCAGTGTTCGGCTAAACAGCATCGACTGTACCATCAAGGTTTATGCCTTCTCCTTCACCCCACACTCCTATCTTTGCCTTCTGCACTTTACCATTCACCCATCTTACAGCCCTTCTCTGAACATTTTCCAGTTACTAAGAGATCACTGTACTAGCATACATTACAGTACTGTGAACAGGCTTGACACTACAACAAAAACCACTGTAACATTTTTAACTAACTTTACACAACTTTTAAACCATTTAATTTTCATTAATTAGTTAGTGTTATGGTGCGTGCAACATTCTTTTTCGTTCTACAATGTTTCTGGCAGAAGAGAAAAGAAGCTCACTAGCAGACTCTGTCGCTGGAATCTGCAGTAGAGCCCCTTTTTAACGAACTTGGGAATTACAAAAACTGCTATTCAAAGAAAGGATTTTTAGGAACCTCAAAAAATAAAAAAAATGTAAGAAATACCTAAGCAATTTTAATTAAAACAGAATATAAATTGTAATGTAAGTCTATTAAAAATACTACCACTGGCCACAGTATACAGTTAGTTTCTCTGTAGATAAGCTTGAACCATCTGTCAAGAAACAAAAAAAAAGTTAAAATTAGTAAAAAGCATTTTCCATGGGATTGAATTTGAGATAAGTATGTGCTGCCGAAGTCTATCAACACTGTGTTGCGTAACAACCTCGCACCTAGATCCTCACCCTAGCAGCTGGTGAGTGAACTGGCATCTAGGTAACCAGTCTCCACAGCGCAGCGGTGGAAAGCAGAGGAACTAATTCACAGATAGTGCTTCGCATTCCTGTTAGTGCAGCGTGCTCTATTGATAACCGTATTTACTCGCATAATTTGTGCAATTTTTATCCAAAAATTTTAACTGAAAAATCGGGGTGCGCAAAATATGCGCGAATTTCAAAAAAAAAAATTTTTATGAGTGATTTTATGACCGGGAAAGAACTGAAAGATCCCCGTATTTACTCGCATTTTGTCCAATTACTGTATTTACCCACGTACCACCCGCACCTTTTTTCGCAAAATCCTTATCGAAAAGTCGGGGTGCGGGTCATACACGGAAAATTCCTAAAAAGTTGGGTTTTTCATATTTTGCAAACTCCTGAAAGGATTTATTACAACCACACCACTTCTCTATTACACTCTTCCATTTGTTATTTTATTTGGTAAAATTACGCTCATTATTCTTTTATGCCTGATGTAAAGTTTGATTCTATAAACATCAGAATTTTACGTTTTAACCGGGCGAACAATGATAATGGCGAGCGTGCGCCTAGATCCTTCTTCATCAGACTCGGCCGGACTGGTGAGTAAGGACTGAGGATCTAGGCACTCACAGCGCGGCGTGTGCAAGCGCGGACAACTAGATGGAATAGTAGTGTTTCGTTGTTCCGCCAGAACGAGCCACTGTACAGCGCGCTGTTTAGTTGCAGACTGCAACCGACAGAGTGCAGTATACGAATACGATGCCGCGGAGTGGAGCATTCATCTTGCTGCCGGTTCGGCACACCA
>PNEQ01099774.1:0-12804 GCA_003012365.1 Medauroidea extradentata | reverse complement strand
TGTATATATTCAAAGGGAAATTGGATTGGCACAAAATGTTGTGGGGAAAAACTCAGTAGTCCTCAGCGTTACTGACAGTGACACATCGTCGGAGCTGAGCAATATTTATGTGTGGGGCATCATTTTATTCTTAATAAAATAATAAGACGTCTACATCTTTCATTTAATTCATGTTTCATTTTATTTAATTACAGTTTTATGCAAATAGCAGTTAAATTGGAACTAAATATTGTAAAAAAAAATTTTTTCCTTGAGAGCATGTTGAAATAGTGTGGTGCAGGTCTTACACGGGGGCGGGTGTTACGTGGGTAAATACGGTAATTTATTTAGGGTTTAATTTGCCATTAACATTGCGTAAACCACGTTAAAATTCCACTCGCCGGCACCACTTGATGGTTAGTCAAGCTGTAGTGCAGCGCATCTCATAGAACTGGCACCTGTGCACTGCGCAGTGAGCTGGCAACAGCGCAGTGACTCACCAGTACATCTTCAGTGACTACCTCGTCCGCTTGCCAGGCACGTCTAGCGTGACAGCGCACATGTTTTGACGAGAATGCAGCGGAACTGAATGACACTGAGCGCGTGCCGCACATATTTCATCTCCCGCCACACGAAAAACCTGCCGTGCAAATTATGCGGATTTTTTAAATTCATTCAACTATGGCAAAAAGTTAGGGTGCGCAAATTATGCGATGGTGCAAATTATGCGCGTAATTACGGTAATTCTAATACCAATAGAATGCAGTGGTGTTCAGCTTCTGTCGCATCCCATGATAAAACCAGTGTATTTATAAGAACTACCGTATTCGCCAATGTACCCCGCGCACCCCTTTTTTCAATGACAAATTTGGGGGATTTTTTTTTTTTTTTTTTTTTGCAAAAATAAATTTTTTGGGATAGAAAAATTTTATTATGGGGCAAAACAGTCAAACAAACAAAAATTATGCTCACCTACTATATTTATTTGTATATAGCAGCCACTTCTTTAAAATAAATCAATGCCTCATAAATGGGGCGGATGTTAATGCACGGAACTGAGTAAGTCTTTAAACTGGTACGTCGTCATCATCATCATCATCATCATTAGGTACCACCGTCGTCATCGCTGCTGTCCCCGTCTATTTTGTCAGGACTGTCCTCGGAAACTGCGTCACTCTCCCAAACATTATCATCTTCACTTCCGTCGAGCGTATTACTAATGCAGCATTTGCGGAAACTTTTGAGAACAAGATCTTCTGGGATTAGAACCCACGCTGTCTTTGTCCACCCACAAAGCTGCGCAAGAGACGGTTTCTGCAGTCTGCCTGTGGGAGTATAGGTGTGCTCCACACTTGCCATCCATTCCGTATAAAGCCTTTTTAAATGTGCTTTAAACGGCCGGTTTACGCACACATCTAGGGGCTGGAGAATCGAGGTCATGCCATCTGGGATTATTACCTGGTCGGTGTTTCATTCCTGTAGACGTTTTTTAACATTATCAGTCAGGTGGCCACGATAACTATCCAGAACCAACATACTTCTTTGTCGCAGTAGGGCTCCTGGCCGGCGTTCCCACACACACTTCAACCACTCAACTACTAAAGTGTTGTCCATCCAGCCTTTTTCATGTGCCCTTACGAAAATTCCGGCCGGTATTTTCTCATTTTTCGGTATCAATTTGCGCTTGAAAATCACAACAGGAGGAAGCTTCTTCCCGTCCGCTAGCATTGTAAGCATGATGGTACACCGCTGCTTGTCATTGCCACCTGTTCTTACTTGCACAGATTTTGAGCCACGTGCCTCAACTGTTGTGTCAGACTGCATTTCGAAATAGACGGGGGTCTGATCGGCATTTCTCATTTGCCCCAGTAGGTACGAGTGCTTCTGCCGCAAGCAAATAACGTGACGTTGATACTGAACCAACTTATTACAGGCATCGGGAAGTCGCTGGCAAACATTCGTTTTCCATCGCACAGATAAGCCATTCCGTCTGTAGAATTGGTAAATCCAGTTCTTGCTAGCCTTGAATTCAGGATTTACACCCAATTCTCGGGCAATTTTCAAGGCCTCCAATTGACACATGTCAGTAGAAACGGCATATCCAAACTGTCGTAATGCAGTTATGTATGCAACTAATCTTTCTTCTACGTATGGAAATTTAGCTTTTTTCCCCTGAAGGCCCTCCTGTTCACATTGCTTTCCTGCAACTTGTTTCTCATTTTCCGCCAATCTCTGATACATGACTCCGCAATGCCGTACTTACGGCCTGCCGCGCGATTACACACTCTTCTGCTTCTTTTATCACCTTCAGTTTCTCTCCCACTGTAAATGAACGCAATCATTTTGACATTTTTATTGCCCGAACTATCAATGTAAACACTACGATAACTGTACACTAATCAGTTACACGCAGAGAACACTATTAGCTGCACACGTGAGTTCGTAAGTTATCCGCGATCACTCATCTAGACATCCACATTCCACCGCCGCACCACCCCCGCAGCGTTGCCAAGCCTCTCTCCCGCACGTGCGCACGAACTTCAAACTTAAATTACCCATGTAAGCCGCACACCCTCATTTTGGGCATTCTAATTCGGGAAAAAAGGTGCGCTGGGTACATGGGCGAATACGGTATGTAATTATATTATTTGTACAGGCCTTTTAAACAAATTTATTACCGTAAACTAAAATAATTTGTTTCTCCGATTGTAAAAAAAATGTTTGAGTGCAAAGTATTTTTTGTAGAGCAAACCAACCAGTTTTGTCTCGCAGCGCGGCTGCCTAGAAGCTACAGTGCCCGTTGCCACAGTGCGTATTTAATTATTATTTTACTGTTGTCTCGCAAACTTTTTAAACATTTTTCATGGGAATTTCCTTAATTTTGTTGGAGGAGCGGCAGGAGAGAGGCTGAAAAATTGACGGCTCGGCGGTGTTAGTCATCACTTCTCACAATATGTTCATTGTGCACGGGCAACCTAACTTCACCATGTGCACGCTCGCCAAACATTCCAATGAAAGTTTTTTTCCCCAACAGTTATGGCTTACCTATTCATGGTAAATGTGTTTTGTTATTGTTTTGAGCTAACAGACTATTTTAAAATTACTTTATTCCCACGAAACATGCCCGAATATTTAACTAGGCCGGGGGAGGGGGAGTTGTCGGATTTGACGAAACATCAATTTAGAGTAAATATTTTTGGGTCTTGTGGCATTTCGCTAAATTGGGGTTCTACTGTAGTTTCAAGTAGGAAAGACATGACAACCTTTGTTGGTCACAAAACTAGAGATTTACTGGAGACCTGCAGTTTAACTTCGTGGAGAAAAAATAATTCTTTGGGAACATCAGGAAGTTCTAACAGGTACCAAAGAACTTAATAAGACTCCGGCCTCAAGATGTTTATGTTTTAAGGGAGTTTACAAATTTTGATTCTTGCTACAAATCCTTGGGGGGGACTGGCTAAAACTTGAATCACCAAAAGGAAATGTCTTTGGAGTAGAAAGGAGTGACAAACTTAATGATAAGTTAATTTCATGTGACTTTGGGAACCAGAGGCAGTATTGCCAAAACAAAATATATACCGTATATACACTAGACCCCCGATTTTACGAATACTCACGGTTCCTCTCATCGCATTTGTAAAATTGCTACCTTCGTAAATTCGATAGTGGCTTATTTTTGCCCTCTCCCCCACCGGTCCAATTCCTTAACAGAAAATTTTAAAATAGCATTTTTTCTGCAAAGTGTCTCTGGGCCCCGACTTACGTAGCGTTTTGCGGGAAATTAATTAACGTAATAATGTAAACATAAATTGATATCAGTAGCCAGACGTCACACTGTTGAGCGGTAGATATGACCGACCCTTGTCCCCAAAAAATCAGAAAATCGAGATTCCTAGTGTCTTCTCTCTAGCGAATAGACAGACTTCCATAGTATTTAACGGAAAAATAACGCAAGTGATAGTTGAAATATAAATTTATATCAATAGGCAGACGTCTTACGATCAAAATAACACCGCTAAATAATAGATATGATCGACCTTTGTCCTTAAAAAAAGAGAGAGCAAACCGAGCTGTCGAGTGCCTTCTCACGAGCGAATAGCCCGATTTGCGTAGTGTTTAATGGAAAAAAAATAGGCATTCCTTATTAGTAAAATGCCCTTGTAAATTATTCACCAAAGAAAGAAGGAATAAGCGGATGTATACATTCATTGCGCAGTTTTATATAACTTTAACGTAAAAACATTCCCCCGACGTTGTTGATGAATTGTACGAGAACGTAGATACTAGTAGCGTGCAGAGTGGACAGATGGCGCAACTGTACGAACGTTCACAAGATGGAAGACAGATAGCGGCACCGTAGCATATACCGACAATGTTCCAAAAACGCCATTTTGTGACGTTCTTACCTAAAGTCGTCGAGAATTACATGTATAAGTGATTGAAAATAATCACTTTCACAGTCAGTATATGCGGTAAAGATAAATTAGGAGTTCCGGGATTACGTAATACACGAACGTCTATTTATTTTCCAAGTTCGACATACCCGGAGACAAATCTTTCTACACTTGGAAAATAGGTAGCGCTATTATCATGGTCATTTGTGAAACCCACGTTTTACGACACACAGTAACGCATTGTTTAAGCGAATTATGTGCCAAGTTAATTGTTTTAAGTACGTATGGTGTTAACGCAATAAAGAAAAATATCACGCTATTACCTATTTATAGGGTACGTGTAAAAAAGTAAACTCGTTCGGCACGAGACGAGAGAGTTATAAGACGTCGTGAAACAGCCTAGAAGGAGGCTGTATTATAGTTAAATGAGCATATGCGCATGCGCTGGAAATTTGCGTCTATAGTACGACCTCAATATAGATCCTAACACGTCGTAGTTGGAGACAGGCCGGCCGGCTTGGTACAGGCGGCGCGCGCGCGGTTTTCAAACTGTCACTGCCACATTTTTTAACGTATTTTCGCTATTTTTGTTTTATTTTTAATATTGTGACTTAACAAGTAATAACTGCAACTCTACAATTCATATTTTAATGCCGTGAATTAGATACAGTATGTTTTATTCTTTGTCAACGTAATTCCTTACAATTATTTTTTTTTTTTCATATAATTTTGTTATTTTTTTAGGGTTCCTGAGATTGTATTCATAGAATCGCTACCTTCGTTAAATCCAGGGTTCGTAAAATCAAGGGTCTAGTGTATAGTGCATACCACTATTTTTGCAACAAGTTCCAGGGGAAAATAATTTAAGTGCTTACTAGCATATTAAAAAAAATCACGGGAGTGGGAGCCGGTGAAGTAGCATGAGGAAGTCTAGGATGGAAGGGGTGGGAAGGAGGGAAATGTGGCTGACAACAAAGAAAAGAGAGATGAAAGTTAACAGTCACACAGGTTAGTGAGGGCAGTGGAGTGGGGAGATGGCTTGTCACCCTTCTACGCAACTATATACTATGTATGTGTGTGTGTGTATATATATGTATATATATCTCTTCTGCCAATGTCACTTGCTGCCTGCCAGCCCGCGCATGTGTTTGTGTGTGTGTGTGTGTGCGCGTGCGCGCATCCCTCCCCTCTTGATGTGCTGTGTTCCCCCGGCTTCCTGTGTGTCCCCCCACCCTACCCCTCCCCAGATAAATGTCATGACAGCTGCTGCAGAGCAAGGCTCTGGAATGTGGCTGTAGATGGCTGTGCGTCTTGCGGCCCCAATCACCACCATTCCACTCTACCTTGCCTTCCCTTTCCTGGAAAAAAAAAAGGATATTGTCGCCCTTTTTTCTTCCTTGCTTTCCCCACTGGTCACATAACGTCAAAATTTACTTCTCATATTACTTCCGCCTGCCACCAACAAAATTTATTTCTGCCACGTAAAATTGCCGAGCAGCATACTTTGTAACCACAGGGTGGCGAGCGACCGGGTAAACTGGGAAAAGTCAGGGAATTCTCTTTAAAAAACCTGGAATTTCAATATTTAGTAAACGAACATTTCAGCGGGCGGTATAAACACAACGTATCATTTTCTTGGTAAATTTTCAGAGGTTTCCACCAGTGTTACCAAACCAATGAATGGTTCCTTGACAATGTGTTGTGATGTTTTCAAGTTTCCACAGTGGTAAAAAATTACTCACTCGTGGTGTTTCTTGCGTGCTGTTTGCAAAATGCCATAAATTTTAATGAATTTTTATTTAATAAAGTGGGTTTTAAACAGTTGTGGTGTTTTCCCCCAAGAGTTCGTAGTTGAAATTGAAGGCGTGAACTTGGCAACAGTTCGCTTTTGTTCTTAACATGCTGCATGCTGATACGTTCATTAATCGTTCGGTTGTTTATTGTCGCGTGGCGTGAATATTTTTTTCTATCGCTCGTGAACGGTGTGAGTATTTATTTCTTCTGAACATATCTGAAGTCCGTGGATTTACACGTAAATTGTATTTTATCCACTGTACCGCGTAATGGCGGAACACGCCTGAACTTTTTGGCTCGCGTAGTGACTAAGGTGTGTTAAAAAGTTACTGCATAACTTGACGTGATCTCGTGTGTGTTTTTGAAAAAATATCTAGAAATGTATGTTCAATGAGTGTTATTTCCACAACTTAATTAATTTAGGAAAAACTGTCATGGCAGGAAGAAACAGACTGTATTGGTTAACCTATCCTACTACTATTAAATGAATCGCGAAGTTCCTGGTGATAACTCTGCAAGGTGCAATTCGTGCAATGTTAATTTTCTTTAAGCAACATGGCCCGGCGTTCCGTTATGAGCCACATTGAAGGCAGAAAACCCTAAGTAGGCTGGGAGTTTAAACTGTTAAGGTAGGCCTAGATGCTTTTTTCAAATTTGTACCATGTGAAACAATGTTTCCAGATTAGTGTCACAGCAAAGAAACTTCAGTTACAGTGAGATAAGATAGGCTTTTATATCACATTAGGTCATGTGAGGTATTTCATGGATGAAATGAGTTAAATGCTAGAGGGGAAGAAAGTTGAAGTTTGTTTCGACGAACATTACAGTATGTTTTTGGGATTCAAAGAGTGATGGTGTAGTGACCAGGTATTACACGTCTGTTTTAGGCAACTTATTGAATGCTTTTAATTCTGGTATCGAGAGCTTTTCTCTCCATAACTTCACAACCACAGCATTTTAAAAGTGTAATGTGAATTGACATAAGTGAAAATTGTCGTATTTGAATATTCCTAGGACTTTGTTTCTTTGTAAATAATGTAGATATGATAGAATTTCTGCAAGGTGAAGTTATGTTGATAAGTAGTGTTCAGCTCAGCTTAAAAAAAAAGTTAATATTGAGTACAGTAGAATCCTGTTATAACATTCCTGGATATAACATTTTCCTGCATATAACATTACTTTTCTTTGGTCCCACAATTTATCCATAAGGCATAATGCTTTCATTTCCTGCTTATAACAACACTAGTATTTTCGTTTCCTGCATATATCACTTTTTTCTCAGACAATAACCACAACTCCGGTAAAATTTTTCTTAACTGCATTATTTTAGATAAACTAACTAAGCTGGAGACTACAAACAACTGTTAAAAAACAATTTTATATGTGGGAAAGTGTCATAAGTGTACATGACAGTGATATTAAAGACTGTGATCCTGAGGATGACGAGCATGAACCTACAGAAACAAGTGGGAAAGCCTCTATTATACTCACAATGTATCTGTTCATCATGTTTCTGATGGCACAGTAACTGCAGCCTCATTTAATCTCATTGTAAGCTTATCTACTGTACATAAACTATGAAGGTTTAAGTTACTTTTGTGTAATACCCATTTATTGGTGTAAAAATATTGATTCCTGCTTATAACATTTTCCTGCATATAAGACTTTTTTTCACAGGTCCCTTAAAAAACGTTATAACAGGGTTCTGCTGTATTACTACTTATCGTGTACTTTTTTTTTTTTAGTTAGGTTTTAAGTTTGGTTAGGTTAGGTTTAAGTTAAATTAGGTTACAAACATTAAATTAGGTCAGTTTAAGTTTCCTAACCTAAACTAGGCAACATAACAGAATATTTTACGTAGGGCTTTTAGATACATTAGTAGTAGTCCTACATAAAAAATTTGTTACCTAACAAAAAAGTTTTTTTATGTAGCACTGCTTATGTCGTCCCTTAAACATTTTTGATAAATAAACTGTAAGACTAAAATCAATAGTTTGGTCGGTACACGGTGAGTAGTGATTCTTAACATTTATACAAAAAAATTTGTCGCGATCGTACAACCTGGTTAATTTTATTGATATTTTGTTGGTCAGGGAAATAAGAGCAGCTGACCTGGAAAGGTCAGGGAATTTTTTTTACAGGTTTTGCTAGCCATCCTGTACCAACAGTTTAAACGTACGTGTGTAAAAGCTAGTAAACGTCTGGCCAGCAGACACGTTTATAACCCGCATACCGTAAAACCTCTATTTAACAAAACTCAAGAAACCAAAAAATGGCATGTTTTTTGTAAGGGGGTTCGTTAATTGAGTTCATATGTAACAAATATACGGTTGAGATGTTAACTGCATCCAGGTGCCAACATGCTTTGGTTACTGTTTTATCAATTTTCAATGCCTACTACTTGATCAAGACAACTAGTCATGCCAGAAATATGCGAAATAGTTGGCAAATCATTAATCACCTTGCGTAGCTGTATGCTTAATGATGCACCACATACCTGGTCAAATTTTATTCGTACCATTAGCCTAGGTGCAAAATTTTATTAAGTTGGCTAGTTTGCACTCTGTAAGAATTATTTGTTCATTTATGGAATTATGAAAGAGAATTAAAAAACTGTGTTGCCAAAAATTAAAATGTATGGACCTATCTATTGATGTTTGTAAACTTTCAGAAACCAAAACTACCAACTAAGTTTGTTCAGATTTCTTATATGTAGTAAAATTATGAGCAGTATTTATGTTGGTACACCACAGTAGTCCTACAGTAAAAATACATTCTGTAATTTCTCTGTTAAGTTTGTTTCCTTTATAATGAGGCTATGTAATGTTAGCCGTGAACACAACACATGACTAGAAGTCTAAATGTTCAGCTAATTTTATATGTGATTAATTATGTATGTAGCATTTAAAAATTTAGCATGCAATACTTTGACATGTTAACAGTGCAGTATTTCATTAAAAAATAGCTGAAGAGGTTAAGTTAAATTAAATTTACCCATACGTAGCATATGAAATGCCGTGACTTGTTTACACACAATTTTACTCATTTTAAAATTGTACTATTTCTAAATACTTGAGGTTGGCAGCTATGCAACGGGATAGAGGAAAATTGAAACATCTTTTGTTTAGCAAAAATACATAGCTATAAAAAGCTTAAAGCTATAAAAAAAGAGAAATAATGTTACATAATAGTTTTAAATTTCCATTTCAAAAGTAGTTGCAAGTGTATTACGATAACACTTCTTGATGTTAGCGTGTACATTACTTAATTAATCATGTGACTTGTTGTTTTGAATACACCTTACAAAATTTTGTATAGAAATAGCATGATAAACAATATATAAATACAGTAGCTTTTTGTTTCTTGGGTCTGGCAGTGATGCGACCCAAAATTATCACGTCTGTAATACTTACCACTTTTTAATTAAAAGCTGCGGCAAAGTTTTTGAAGTATAACGCACACTTTGCAGAAGGCAGTGTTTTTTTTTTTCCCCAATAGTGGTATCATTAAAAATTACTTAATCATAAATCTGGACTATTAACAATTTTTTCAGCTGGCTTTCATGATCTTGTTCCAAATCCTAAGAATTTGAACTTCTAATCTTTATCTGAATTAGTAATATCATAACATTTTATTGGCAGTCTTGGAACCTCCTCAAATCCATGTCTGCTGAGTTCTATACCAAATGTAAACAAAACCTATTATGTATTCAGTGGTAAAAAATTGTGTGGATCTTGTAGCTATTCTGTTCAGTTTTGTGTACCTAATGATATGATTGTGTGCTTGCAGGGATCTGAACCTCCGTAACCCTATCTACCAGCAAACTAGTGCATACGGCCACTTTGGCCGCGATATCTTCTCTTGGGAGAAGCCGAAGCCTCTAGTGGTCGACTGATGAGCGCTACGTGGTGAAATGGGGCATGGCCGCCCCTTGTTGTTCACCTGCTTCTACTTCTCACTATTTGTGTTCTGTTAGGTTTTAAAACACTTTTTTTTTTTATTCTGCTGTAATGCATGGATGTCTGCACACAGTGCAATATGCATATATGGTACCTCGTGGTGTAGCTGTTAGCCTGCTAGGTATTATTGATTTGTGACAATTTGCAAGTCTCTGTGGTATTCTGAACCTTCGTGAAATTAGAGATCCGCCTAGCTGCCCCTGGTCATCCTAGCATGAGGTTCAGGAACCATCCGAAATGGCAAATCTCTGTTGCAGTACGTAAACCCTTGCAGTTTGCTGGAGTTCAGCAGTGGATTGTTGGAAATGGGGAGCGAGGAGGATCAAAAGTATTTTTTTTTTTTAACTCTATTCTAGGGGAAGCAAAGTGGACCTCTTAACAAATCACAGTTAAAACGATATTTTTGACTGCAAGGTGTGTGGCCCGATGAAAAGCAACTTTCCCACTAGAGTTTTTCTCCATTCTGGTGGAAACCACACATTTTGTGTTGTGTTTACGAAAAAGAATCTATTGGAAAAGAGCCTTTCCGAAAACACTCCGATTTGTTAAGATGCTCTAGGACAAAGCAGCGTTTTTTGACCATTTTTCTTCGGTGCTACCAAGTGCACGACTATTTATTGATACTTGTTAGCAATAGCATTTGTTAGCAACATTTTATTGGTGTTGTCTTCGTACGTACAATACCTCTTGTTGGATTTGCTGCATCTTTGTTCGGTCCCCTAACATGTTTCCATTCTGTTAATTGTGATACTTGTACTGTATTTACGTATGAAATGACTGCTGAAATAAAAAACTTTTCAATTGCATTTTTTTACACAATTTGAATTTTTTATCTAAAATTTTGTTAATATGTAGATTCTGTTATCCCAAAACTTTTTCCAAACATCCTTTGCCTATCCTCAAATCTTAACATTTTTTATCTGTCTTACCCCTTCCCCAGGCATTTCTAATGTACACAAAAATTCTTGTTCCTTCCCCTAGTATTTTCGATGGTTCTCAGGAAATTGTGGTGCTTCATATTTAACCCTTTGGTGAGCACACATATGTTGTACTTATAAATACAGTAAAACCCTGTTTAGACGTTTTTGAAGATACTTTACTCCACAAACTTCTTAGCTGGGAAAACATTTTAAATGGGCGTCGCAAGGACAATTTAATGTACAGTGAAACCCCTTATTTACGCTTTTCAGGGAGAAATTAGTTTTTATTGACTGTTGTATGTCATGGCGTCGCTTGGTAAATGTAGGTTACGCGATCGTGCAGTAATTGAAAGAAATAATGTTTTTGATAGTTCGGGTGAGAAAAATGACGACACGGACATTAGTACAGATCATTCTGACTTTCGATGTGATAGTGAACCGGAAAGTTCGTCTGACTCGTGTACGAGTGACAGTGAAATTGCCGGCTCGTCTGCTGAAGGTCACGTCATGAACGGGAAAATAACTACCACAAATGCGTAAAAACCACACTGTGGTAGAAAATTGGAGTAAAATGGACAAAGCTCCATTAGAAATTCCTTTTACAGGCCTTAGCGGTGTAAAAATCACTCCCCCAGAACCGCTAAATGACGGTAACGTGCCACGCCCTAACCCTTTTTATTACCTAAAACTTTTTTTACAGACGAGTTGATCGCATTGCTCGTGATTGAAACCAATTCCTATTACAGTAAAACCTCCATTAACGAATATTCTATTTAACGAAAAACCCTGTACAACGAAGTAAAGATTTGGTCCCGCCAAACCCCTATAAGAACAATGCATTTTTAACCTCCAAATATCGAAATTTACTTTGTTCACAACGGTAATATTCTCTCTACAACGAACGACCAGTTTTAAAAAAATCACACGTAAATAATTATATTCAACAAGAAACTATTTTTTTTCCTCGCGCTGAAAGTACGTTTAAAACCTTGATGCATACAATAAAAAACTGTAAATAAACAACACGTCTTCAGTTCCATAGTTTAAAGATACACACAAGGTGCGCATGCGGCACTTGACATAAAATGGCCGCCTAATTCATAGTTGCAACTTCAGCGCTCGTGGTGGTGGAATTCCATTCCATGATTTCTGCGAGATAACCACTCCGAGTCCCATATTTCTGTGGTTAAAAGTGCGCATCCCAACAGTGTACATCATCTGTGACATAGGCCTCTGTTTTGTTTTGCTTTTGTATCACCGAATTAATGACGGTATTTTAGAAGTCTAATATTTAGCACGTGGTTAGTTGTAACTTTAACGTAGATGTGTTTGAATGAAATGTTGCGGCAGATGATAATAATAATAATAAAACTAGAAATTCAAAAAGTTGTTCATCAAAGTGATAGTGTGAGATACTGTAGTTAACGATTTCGACATTCGCGTCCAAGCCTACACTATCAGCCATAATTTCAAATCGTAGGCAGATAGAAAACAACACTGCCTTTGTTGGCGTAAATAGGAAACGTATTAAAGTATGTAAAAATGAAGTCTTGTACAAAGAAATTAGATTGGTGCTTGGAGGTTAGGGGCATTAAAAAGTAATGCTTCGGGACTTATTTTTTAAGGGAAGGCTTGGCATGAAGTACTTGAAATGTGAGTAGAAAATTAGCAAACATCCAGTGACTGGCATTTCAAATTTAAAATCATTGTAACACACTATGAGGTTATCTGGTGAAGAGCTTGGTGTAACTCTGATAT